>QVNW01002007.1:0-33853 GCA_014825475.1 Pseudomyrmex flavicornis
TATTACTCGCGAGAGAAAAAGCCCCCGGTTGCGAGCGCGTTTCCATCAGCCTAAAAAAACAAACGCTTGATCGAGCGGATATACAGAAGCGCAAGTATTGCAGCGGAAAAAACAAATACCCGGAGGTGTTTTCATTTATTAGTTTTACCTTTTGTTGTTATTGGAAAAAAAATATATTAGCGGTATTACCGATTTTTTTAATTGCACTTCTCGTGACAAAGCGACCGGACATAGAGAAGATATATTGTCTGTCGCCGATGTTTCTGGAGAGTATATCCAGCGCACGTATGATGCTTCGGGATGTGCGCGAGTTCACGGAAGTAAGTTATATGAGCTCGACGATCGGCGTTCAGAACTGGATATTACAAATATTAAAGATCAGGACAATGGGCGGGACGAAAGTAAACGGACGAAAGGGAAGAGAAAGAGAGAGAGAGAGGCGAGCGAATGGACGCGCACGGGATCGACAAATATAAAGGACGCTTGCGACTGAACGTGATGCAGTTATCGGGTGTTATTGCCAATACTCGCTGCTCGATAACAGGTGCACGCGAAGAGAAAACGGCGCGCCCCCGAAATTTATAGAGGCCAAAGAGACCGGCCACTAATCACCATGCGGTGCAACGGAACTGTTATTAAAAGAGATATATACTACGTTTTTGTCCGCAATCTTTGGTAATTTCTTTTCTACGATGTTGCGCGCGCTTCATTCCCGACGCATGTGATTTACATTCTCGGTTATTTTCGCAACAAGTTAACTTGCATTGATCTTGAGCGCCAAAAGTAACAACTCTCTAGAACGACTCTCAGCTATTCTAATTCGGTAAAATATTCCAAGAAGCTTTCCGTGCATTCCGAAAATAAATCGTCACATCCGCCGAGTCCCTGTTGTCCTGCGATCTCAGCAGCGCGATACTCTTGATCGAAGACGTTCCTGAGCGGCTCAGATGTGGTGGAAGGCCTAAAACATGCGTACTGTTGGATAAAATAAAATTGTATCTCATTAAGATACAGTTTCTACTACTTTCTCGTGCAAAGAAATAGTCGGTAACACGTTTGCCATGTTATAACGGTATTAAATGTGTATTTAAGAGAAAGACGATGATCTCGTTGTGCTACGTACACGAACACAATCGCAGTTCTGCTTATTCTGAGCAAACGTCTTATGCGCGCGCTTGCACAAGGCTAAGATACGCCGTACGATACGACTGCAACGTGAACAACAATTCTCGTTTCTAAGCTGCGACAATAGAACGGCAAACGGTAACAGTTCCTTAATCGCGAGGCTACGCTCGCGAAATCTAGCTGAGATTATTCCGCTACTTGTTGGGATTAACGCTTACGTGAGGAAAATATGAGCGAGCTGCGCAGTCAGCGTGTGGCTCCGTCTGAAAGGCGCCGCCGCGGCCTCGCAAATAGTTTTTAGAAGACAGGCTCTGCCGGAGCGCGTAGACTCGAAGGCTGACTCGAGGATTTCATACAATTCCCATCTGGATATTAAGGCTGCTTGAAAAAAAAACAAAACAAAACTGTGTGTAGAAACTCGAAAGCTGTCGAGAAGAGATAACGATTTTTCGTTCTCTTTTTCGGAAAACACTGTGAAATCAAATTTCACGCAAAATTTATTCGTCGCGCGCAACACTCGCGTAAACTCGAAGATAATCGCGTATCGTTTATCCCCGTATAATAATTTTCTCCCGAAGTAATATTTACGTATATCGAAGTAATATTTACCTATATTACACAGTATAGAATATATAAACTTGTTTTATTAATTTATGCAGAGCTTAAAGAGTGGGCGTGCTTTTAATTTTATTATTTTTTCTTCTCGCTCCATCTGAAATGGGTAATATCCCGAAAGATATCCTCAAAGGCCGTCCAGGCGTCCGCGGAGATCAAACGCCATAATTCATTTCGAGTCTGATATTCCAAGTATAGCGTAAGACGATACGGCGAAAGAAATGAGAAAAAAGATCTGAGAAAGAAGGGAGGGGCTTCTATACGTTAGGTCGGATTAACGAGATCAAAGTGAATGGGAGAGTCCTTCGATAAAGGTCCAGGATTAACATTCATTGTGCCAGGATGGTAGACACTGGGCTACGCAACAAGAGTGGCCTTATTAACATGTAAAAGGAAAGAATCCCCCTCGCCTTATCCCGGCATTAAGCCTCGTTCTTCTCGGCCCTTGAGATCCGAGCGTACTCGTCAGATTTCGAGAGACTCTCGATACACCTTGTAACGCTGCTTCTTGTATCAATCTCGCGTTTTTTTCTCGATATCTACAAACGTAAGTTTTTTCCCGGTGTGTTTTAACACCGCGTATACATATAAAAAAAACAAAATAAAAACAACCGAACGAATAATAATGACTTTCTGGAAGAGCCGAGAGTTAATTTCGCGCGTTGCGTGCATAAAGAACGATGATACCTTTGGCATTTGGTGGAGAAGCGTCATTTCCATCCGCACGTCGGCTGATCGATCTGTCATAACGGACGTATGGATCCGTCAAGTACGAGGCGTTGGAGGGCAGGAGGTAATTAAATTTCATCACATAGCCAATAATCATGCTGACGTCAACCTCCATGGGTAAACCGAGGCCGAGGATTAACTGGAACGGTTTTCAAATATAAAAAGGTGTCATCGATCGTTTGCCACAACCAGAGATCGAGTCGCTCTCTCTCTCTCTCTCTTTTTACCGCCGGCGTTTCAACCGCACGAAATTAGATCGGAAAATGGATGTCTTCGAAAACTCCATGATTCTCCGTGCGACATAAAGGGAATCATCATCAAATACATTCGTCGTTGCGATCGTGCAAAAACCGATCCCGTACGTAATTCGATATATAGCGAAATTTTTGTTTTAATTTTTAATTACTTTCGAAGCGAACGATCCGTTTGGACAAACAATCATTTCTCTGCTCAGTTTTGAATGAAAATATCTTTTTAAGTACCTGCATTCTTGTAATCGCGGGAAATTCTCCGGACGGCGGGAAGACCAGATATCTCTTATCGCGCGCAAGTTTGCCGCCACTTTGGGATGAAGTGGTACCATAAACATTGTGCAGGCACACGCACAGAACGGCGAGCGAAAATTCACGGCGGACTCGCATCTTTAAACTTTACTAAAGTCGGGACTGACGCGGTTCTCAGCGTGGCTTCGCGCGTTCGAGAAACGGTCGCTAATTATCGCAAATTAATAGCGCTTAATTAGCTTGGCCGCCGCAAACTGGATAATAAACGGAAGCGCTTTCTTCGCTTTAACTTCGTGCTAAATACGCGCAAAAAATTTGATAGCATTCGAGTTGGACGTGTTACATCATTACGTGTGTACGTCGTCTATATGTTACAGCGTTCGAATTTCATGCAGTTCGATTCTCTCCGCGCGATTATAAGAGCGACATGTCGGAACATAAATTCCCGTCGATGGTAAGTATCGAAAAATGCTCGAGATTAAAGTTGTTGGGAATCATGAAAGCCTCGCTATTTAAAAAGCTGCGCTCGTCGACCCACTTTCCGAGCATCCTTCTGCCGCACCTCTCGCGAAGAGTCGGGTCGTCGATCGCTCTATCGTTAATATCGAAGCAGAGAGTAATAACAAGTGGCCGGGCAACACTTCTTCGTCCGTTTTTCGCTCAATATTAAAATCGTTCGATGCCGATGGAATACACTTTGCTCGGCGTAAAATACATTCGGACAGAAAAAAATCCCAGTAAACATGTAAAAGAAAAAAATGACATTCGTTTTTTCCACACATGTACACGCGGCGATCGCGTATGTCACGACGTACGTTTGTATCGTGACGTTTGCTTGCGCGCCTTTCCTTTGTGTATCTATTAAATTTCGTGCACGAGAAAATAGATACGTCACGCAAACGTTGCTCTTTCTCCTTCCCTCCCTTCGTTACCGCGCTCTCCCGAGGGGTTGATTATATCGGTCGAACGGCGATATCGGCTCGTGTGCGGCCGGAGGATGGCAGGATATTCCGAGGAAGGGACCGGGGGAAAAAAGTAACCGAGGAAACGTGGTTATGAAAGGTGATTATCGAAAAATTCGACGTGCAAGCTCGATAAGCCGTCGCGAAAAACTGTCTTCAATCCTCTCGGTTCCTGCGCGCCCAGGAAACGGGGTAGTTTAATGTGGCGCATTTCACAGACGGCGGATGTTAGGAAATCTCATAATGGTAAAGGAAAGGTAAGGAATCCATAACCGTGGCGAACTACGTTGACGAAGATTAGAGGCTCATGTTTTTTAACGAATATCGTCTTGTTCTTCTGCATTCCTCTCAGCATATTGCACGAAGTTTCAGTATAACACTCTCCTTTTTAATTAAATCGATTGACTAAACTTACTCGATTGAAAAAAACTCGATAAACTGCACTCACACGCTCGATTAAAAAAAGAAAAAAGAAAAAAGAAAAAAAGAACACGCCTGTGGTAAGATTGTGTTTTTCAGTAGAAAAAGAAAGCTTGTGATCGGACGCGTTTAATAGAAAAATTCACTTGCGGTCAAACGCGTTCGGTAGAAAAAATACACACTTGTGGCGGGACACACAGGCCGGTTTTCGTCGAACGATAATTAGCGTCTGGTTGCGCAAGGAATTAAGCTGTTTAAAGAAACAATTTGACAGAAAAGTGCCGCATGCGAATATCGTTCGAGAATCGCGTAATTCGCTCTTCCGCGAGAGAGAGTTTTATGCTCGTGTGTGCCAAACGCGTCGGCTGAAAGGCGATGCCTAATATTTCCTCACGAGCAATCACATAAAATCTCATGATCGCGAGAGAAGAAAGGAAACTAGCTCGGTAAATACGTCGTCGGCGCGCCGAATGTAAGAAAACGAACGGGAGGAAAAACGATCGCGAACTTTTTCCAGTTTGAAACGTTTCCAGCGCGACGCGAGCTTTACCGACGATCATTTATCTTTTCCCAATACAACGGGAAATATTTCCGACACCTTAAACATAAACGAAGCACAAGTTGCGGTTTAGGAGGAAGAACTGAAAGATTTTCAATAAAACTTAAAGTAAACTTTCTTAAACAAACTCTTCATGAAAGCATCGAACAATGTGATAACAATCTTCAGAAAAAAATTTGCATTATTTTTGCGCGCTGTGTAACGACTTGTTGTTGCGAAACAGAAATCCACTCGTTGAAATTTACGATTGTGAAAAACGTGTGTAAATGAAAGATGCGAAACATTCTGTTCTAATAAGAAACGAAATATATGCTGCAGAAAGTACACGGCGCGAGATCGATAAACATCGTAAAATTTCACTTATCTTTATACGATCCTTCCTCCAGATTCTTTTGCTTTGTACGTAACACAGTATCGTGCGATTACTTTACGCGGTCATTTTCGTGAGATTACAGAGCTAGAGGCTTTTTATTCCGTGACATTTCTGCCGCAGAAAATGGCTAGTTTAAACGACTCGGAGAGTATAAAAAATAACATCGGATTAACTCCGGAGAGTCGTGAGAACTCTTTTTCAGAAATGAGCTGCCTAACTGGATCGGAGCTCTCTATCACACTGACAATGTTGTTTTACAATTCCGCGCGGATTTATACATAACGCATATGTGTTACGCAAGACTTAAACTGTAAAAATACAACAATGTTTTATACTTTGCATCGTGATAATTATAAATATTCTTAACAACTTCTCTATCTACAGGGTTTATTTCATATTTTAGACATTTATTTAACGGATCCAACTCTCTGACTAATTAAATATCTGGCGTTGAAAAAGAGAGCTCGCAGTATTCGATAAATTCGCGACCGCGTGCAGCGATATTTGGTTTTTAACTCTCGACGGGGGCGCTAGAGCGCGTGCGTTATTCCCGCGAAATGCTTAATTTATAAAAAAAAAAAAAAAAAGACACGTTCACCACTCGAGAGAATTGTGGAAAATTTCATCGGGGCATGAATTCAGCATGATTTACGATGCGTTTATCTGTAACAAAAATGCGAAGAAAAACAAGAAGAGGAGCGCGTGCAAAGCACTTCGCAGAGATAATGCATCGTTCCCTTCATTCGCGAAAGTGGATCGCCCGCTTTTCCACGCTAACGTAGTGGAAAAAGAGGCGCGCGAATGCCCCGTGCGATGCAAAAAATTTTTGTGGAGATTGCAGCTTTAACGAGAGAGCCACCGACGACGACGACGACGACGACGCGACGCGGTCGATGGGACGAACTTGCGCAGCTGGTTGCGGAGATGGACAGAAAGTGGACGTCGGGGGTGTATGCGGCTTGTTCTTCGCATACTTGGCAATTTCGTCGTGTGCGCACTCTTTGCGAAGTTTTCCTTATAAATTATGCAGCAGAGAGCGGGACCGGCATTTTTGCGGGAGATCTTCCTATCGTTCGTGAGTCTCCCTCTCTGTTAAACAATGCTGATCCCGAAGAGGCACCTCTTCGGAGGGGGGAGGGGATTTCACCCCCCGCGTGTTATGTCAGCACATTTGAAGAGCACACAGCCAACGAATTTCGCGGCTGGCGCGCTTCAACCACGCGCGCGCGCGCGCGGAGGGCTTTTCATGCACAATTCCGCATAAGCACTCTCTTAGCGAGCGCGCACTTGCGCTTCCCCTCGCGTTATTTTACTTCGTTATATGCTCTTCTCTCTCAACAAATACATTAAATAATTACACGCCAGAGCTTCGCCAAGCATTATATATTTCAGCTCGTTAGAAACGAAAAACTCTTGAACAATTTCCGCTCTTCTGGACAAATTTAATTTATATTCGACAGAGAGAGTAAATATAGTAATATTATCTTAACATATATACAATGCGCGTTTGATATATTCGTTTTTTTGTTTTTTTCTTTTTTTTGTTTTTTTTTATTTTTTTTTTTATTTTTTTGAGTTTGTTTATTTTTCTTTTTCAACTTCAAGTTCGAGATCAAAGCAGCTTGGTAAAGTAATCGAGCGGATTGTAGTCGCATTCCGGGTAGAAGCGCGCGCATCTTCCGCGCGTACTCCTACCAAGTTTCTCAGCGGCATGGTACTCGCGATTCGAGTAGATTTCGTATTCCTCGCGGGTCGCCGACGGCGTTAAGAAGACGTGCAACAGCTCCCCTAGGAGACCGTGTCCTTTGTTGAACGGATTCGCCGCGGCTTCGCAGACGGCGCGCAGCAGACAGGCCTTACCGGAACCGAGGACGTCCAGCGCGGACTCCAACATCCCGTACAGAGTCCAACGTGTCGTCGTTCTACCTACGTGCAAATAAAAAGAGGAAAAGTCGTGAAGAACATCTGGGCCAAAAATGTTCGTTTTCATGCTCGCGTTTAAACGTTGTGGAAAAAACCGCAGGAGTTTCCCACGAGAGCTGTTAAAGGAAATGTCGTCGCGTTTATGGCGATTGATACGCGAAAACAGCAGAACATTGACCTTAGATATTAGGAAAACTATCTTACTCGAGGATATTCGAAGTATTATAAAGAATTGCAAAAGAAAGAAAATATAAAATATTCAATGAAATGTAATTTTTCTTGGAAAAATTTTTCCCCGAGGTTTGTTACATTTGCCGACAAAGTTTTTTTACTAAAATATGATGAAGATATTTCAGAATTTATGTGCTCTCCGCAATATCCTTCGAATTTGTCGCCATCAGATCTGTCATGTCACACAAACACACACACACACACAAACGGGATCTTTTCGCTCGTAAAAATAAAAACCAGCCGGCCGTGCGCGATGGTGACAATGACGTTTTCTCCGGACGTGCGTCAATATTATACAGGAGATCGTAAAAAAAAGGGAGTTGTACACGAGTGACTCGCGGACATTAGCGAGCGCAACAGCACGTTTCTATTGACTACGAGACGCGAAAACCGCGCGCGCCGCCGCAACTAGCAGAAGTTCCTTCCGAGTGAAAATGGGAGAAAAACCTGACTCTGGAAGAGTTCACATCGTAAAAAAAGGGGAAACATCTGTGGTAAACAGCCATTCGGCCGTCGCCACTAGAAACGTAGGGCTGTCGTTAGTTAAAAGAAGGAGAAAAAGTAGATATACGAGACTCGTACGTCGTCTAAATGAAATACTGCGAACTCGAAAACCAGTCGGTTGCATTACACCGGCAGTTCGCCCACGAGAGCAGCTTATAAAAGTACAATTTTCGTAGAGAAATTCTAAATGAATTTTTAAGTTCGATATGAGCAAAGGTCACACAGTACGTTGTCCGCAATTGCAGCCTTAACAAATTTATGTCGCTGTTTTTTTTAAACAAAGAAACCTTCACGAGCGAAATTCTTTTTCGAATTTGTCTCTTTGCATTGACGTTATTTTGGAAAATATACGTTCCTTTGCTTTGGTTGTGGTTACGAGACACATGTCGGAAAGGAAGAAATATGATAATTTCTGCGCTGCGCCAAGAGAATTCGGTCACGTAGATCAAATACGGAGGTCGCGTTATCGAAACACGATACCAAAGTAAACTCGCGTTGTATTCGGCGTTGGTTCGAAAAAGTTCGCATAGTAGAAATACGCGAACTATGAAATGAAGAAATAAAAATAATGGAGAAATTTGTTTGTCGCGGTTTGTCGATAAAACACAGAGTAAAGTAATATTGGTAAATATTCTTCTATATCTCAGCGCAACTTTGACGCGTTGAAGTAATATATATTTGCGCGCATAATGAAAATGCGTCGAATACTTCTTCCCGGAAGTGCTTTCAACTGCCGCGAGAGAAGCGCGCAGGCCAAGTTGCCGCTGATAGAAATTCCAGCAGCTTCCTCTTTATTCTCGTCACGAGAGGCAACTTCCAATAAAAAAATTGCGACCAGAGATTTTAAACCGGATAGGCGTGTATAACTTTCTCGGTATCGTGTTCTACAGTTTCCAAAGAATGCGCCTCGGTCGGGAAATTCTTGTGTCCTATTTTTTTCTTATTACGGCCAGACACGGCAGCGCCAGAGGTTTTTTCCATAAAGAACGTGAAATTAATTATATATCTTGACTGCGAGTCTCGCGAAATTTAAATAAAAAAAATAAAACGCTGTTATTTACTGCCATAAACGAACTATGTAAAGAATGATCAAGTGTAGACTGTATAAAATAAAAATTTTGTTCCGTGCAATTTTGCAAAATGGCACCAATGTGCACTTTTTCTCTACAAATTAAGGTCGCTTTACTTTGTTTAATCCATCCCGTGGCACCCTCGAGACTCATAAAAGACGATGCGCGCGCATAATGTCTTTTATGAATATATTTCAAAGATAAAGATACGGAAAGAGAGGGAAGAGAGAAAGAGAGAGAGAGAGAGAGAGAGAGAGATCTGCTTATTATATCCCAATGATATCTCGTTCCATTTCTTTATGTATTTAATAGACAGATAATTAGTCAACTCAGAAACGGGAATTAATCATCACATCCCTATTAATATTCTGTTTGCGCCTCGCCGTGAAACGAACACTTGGCACGTGAAAATACACGAAGATGATACTCATAAGATTCTGTCGAGTTAAATATTTACTATACGCACGTAAATATTTCGTACTGTAGAAAAATAGTTGCAACAAAAACAAATATAAAAATATACAAGCAAAACGCGACGTAACAATTTCTTCATAAATATATTTCATTCCGTGAATAATTTTTACAATTAAATTCTTTGCGTTCTTAATAATTTGCAGCGAGAATGCACTTACACATCAATTAGATCGCATCCCCGCGTAAATCCGGCGTTTTATGCTCGCGACACTATCGTCGACGCGCGGATACGAACGTTAATCGTGTCTCTCAAATACGTGACTCCGCATTCGTCGCGTTTCATTAAGCCGCGTCGTGCCCGCCGTGTTTAATTACCTCGCATCGCTGTTCTTTTTTTTTATAATTTTTTTCACTACTCGCAGTATTACGCGTTTCATTATCGTCCTGTCCGTTACATTTGTGATTTCCGTTTCCGCGCATTTCCGTTTTCGGGAGACCGCGTGCCCGCCAGGAAGAACGGCTCTCTTCGACGCACGAACGCGCAAATGAGAAGGGAAATTACAAACGGGCATAACCGGCGGATTACACGAAGGAGAAGAAGAACGAGACGGCAGGATGGGCCTCATTTTTATACACGCACGGTTTAAGCCGCACAGCTGCAGTTTACCTT
The DNA here is from genome assembly GCA_014825475.1 of Pseudomyrmex flavicornis. NCBI lineage: Eukaryota > Metazoa > Arthropoda > Insecta > Hymenoptera > Formicidae > Pseudomyrmex > Pseudomyrmex flavicornis. The sequence goes on from QVNW01002007.1 coordinate 10,099, forward strand.
CTCGCCGGCTCGTCGTCCGCGATAATGCAAAGCCGCTCCCGGATCTTTTTAATCGCGACCGCCGTTGCAGCATAGAGAAGTCCGACGCGTTGTAGGGAAGATTGTAATTGCACTTCAGCACGTAACCGAGAGTCATGGATACCTCGCCCTCCATGGGCAACCCGAGTCCGAACAGCACCTATGCAAATTTAATTAAACGCTTGGTGCGAGAACTCGCGAGCCATTTCTTCGCGTCTGAGAGAGACGCTGGACAAATATTTATAAAGGAGGCGATAATACTGATAATCTCCGGCCGCTCAACGGCGATTCCGTATCACGCGGAAATGCGAAATTGTGTGTGTGTGTGTGTGTGTGTATGTGTATGTGTGTGCGTGATTTCTTCGGATAAATCTAGTTAGAGAATTAGGATTCATTATACGGAGCGTTCCGTAATTCGAGAAATTATAAGAGCGAAGACGCGCATGAATGCATGAGAGTGCAATCAAGCGCGTCAAATAATCTAATTACGTATAACTGCACCTTCTACGTGACCTCCACATATCGTATCTTCTTTTTCTTATTTTTTCTCTCGAGCACAAATATGTGCTCTTATTCCGGCTTCTGCGGAAGCTGCTTTATAGAAAAATAACGGAGCAAAAAAAAAAGACCAGATTTAATCAAATTTGTGGAGATTTTTTCAAGACTGCATTGATTTTTTTACGTTTATTGAAAAATAGAGAGTTATATTTCAATCTGTTTTCGCGCGTGTCATACCGGAGGAGAGGAGCTCTGTAAATCGCGACGGAAAAAAACCATACTACTGCATACATAATGTACTGTGCAGAATAATATAAGTGCCATGAAAAAGTAATTCGCAAGTATAATATTTTAATATCGTCACTTTGCAATCTTGTGCGAAGTATATTCAACCTCCGTCCTTTCCCATATGTATAATGTATGAAGTAAAATATATACAGAGCGATGTATGCAAAAGAATATTAAAAGCTGCAATCAGCATTTCAAACAAATGAAAGTGCAATCTGAGAGTAGAACTCTCACATGTGTGCACATGTATGAAATACATACTCTCTATTTCGACATTTCCAATATTATTTATCGAAGAAATTCAAATATATATTTGTTAAGTTTCATACTTAATGACCCAATGGCCAAATATTATGATAAATATTATTTTATTATAAAACATTTTTTTTCACCTGCGTGTTTTTTTGTTTTTTTTACTTTTACATACCTGATATCTCGTCTCGCTGTCCTTCGGATCAGGAAACAAAAGATGCCGACGTTCACGAAAGAAGTTTATCACTCGGCGATTCGATTTGGCGTTAGTGCACGCGAGTATCAGCATCAGTATCAAAGAGATGACTTTCGTCATCTTACTCTGTACGTGATAATCGTTGTATCACAAGGAGAGAAAACTCTTTCAGTGAATCGGTTTAATTTCGTGCGCAGAAGTGTTAGACGAAAAAAATGGCTTTGTGGGCACGTTTGTCAAACACATGCGTGACTTATAACTGTACAGAGCGAACGCAAACCGCAGACCGGTTTCTACGCGTCTCAACAACGTCGCGAAACAGTTGTTGACGGCGCGAATCGACGCAAAGTTCCACGGGTCCACAGACTGAAACAGTTTCCGCGAATCCGAGCTGCCATGTCTTCCCGGTCAGAGAAAATCTTGTAAGCTTAAAACGTCCTTCCTTTCGCTTCGAGTTACTGATTTAATTAAATTTGTTGCAAAATAAAATCCAAGAAAAGAGATGAGAAGGAAAATTAAGTTTGTTAATCCGTAGATTTCTCGTACTCAATTTCACGTTGATATCTTACGATGTTCTATCCAAGACGGCGAACGCAGACATCGCGGATATTCTACATCGACCCATCAGGAGTCTAACGTTTCCAGAGAGCAGTACTATGGGTGTAAGTACATATACATATATACACACATATATATATACATATATATATTTATGTATATATAATGTGCATTATACTCGGCACGATTTTGCTTTGTGAAATATTAGTACAGAGATAATTTTGCATTATATTATAATAAAAACTTACTACATTATTTTATAATAAAAACTTTATAAACGTTATAAAAAGTAACTGTTTAAATGGTATAAAAAAACATCGTTTTTTAATTAAATTAGAAAATTGATTTAATTAAATTGTATTTAATACTAAACTGTGTATTAAATTAAATATCAACAATTACCGCGACATTTAGTTTTTTCTCCTGTCTAAATTTTCTAATCTTTTCTTTTTATTTCTTTGAGTTTATTTGTTGGAATTTCGATTTCGAGATTAAGACTTTGTTTTCTCGAGGAATTCCGAGATAAAAGAAAAGTCGCACGGCGATTAACGTTTCTTACAGATCTTCGTCGCTCTCGCTGTGCCACTAGAGGATCCGCTAAATTCGGTCTCTCTGTCGTACTTCTTCGAAGCTAGCTACAACTTACCCCCGAACGTGACGTACTTCGAGCCTTGGGCGCGCGAAAGAAGAAAGCGAAATATCGACAGAACCACGATCTATCAGGTTCTGGAAAGTAAATTCGAAAGGTAAGTTTGCAAACAAATCTACAAAGTCTTAACTCTCTTAGTTCTTAATTACCGGCGTAAATCCTGTCGCGTAATTACGTTTATTTGGAACTGAACTGACGTATATAAGTACCTAACACACACGATAAAATTGACTGATTATCCGCCGGTGATTATCGTGAATCAACGTGTCGAACGACGTGGATAGCATTTAGAAGTTTCATGGAGAACGTCACGATCGCGCGTGTCGCGACGGTTCGGAACAGAAGGAAAATCAGTGGAGCTTCGAGGCAAATGTACTCTCGGCTCTGTTTTACGAGCACTCGGGGCGTCTGGGAATTGCATTACACATGTCTTGGTTCGAGGTTTGTGCAGGTCGACGATGTAAGTGTACGAATTACATGTGCACACGAGACAGAGCCTTCAATCCGGTATTTAGAGAATCGTAAAGCGCAAAGTAAACAGACCGCAACCGACAGCGTACGATCCGATTCTTCGCCTCCGGATTCCTTGCTCCATCTCTTTCCCTGATTTTTCCCTCTGCCGTAGCTACGGGCATCCCGGAAGGCGGTGTCTGCTGAGAGCAATCTGCGAGACCTCGGAATTTCCACTCCGGCACAACGGGATGATCGGCGACATCGTGCACGTGATTTTTACGTAAGTTCTACATTGGCAGGAAAATAAGAGAGTTTCCGCAAAACATTATTATTTCATACAACCAAAGAAGATTGAACAATTTTTATCGCTTTATACACAAGAATTGTTTTGTGAAAAGAGGCGGAAAATTATTGTCTCAATTATATATCGGAAAAAATTCAATGTGGCGATTGAAAAGTATAGAAATATCCGTGAACTTTTGACTGTTCTTCTTCTGTTTTGAGACACAAACGATCTTCTCAATTCTCGCCTACAATTCTCGCAATTTAGCTTGGTAATGATTTTTAATTCATCATTCGGCGACGAGAGTCGCGCTTAAACAATTAACGGTCTATTGTACGCGTCTCGGCAATATAAGATCCCCGGTTAATAACTTGTGATATTCCGCCTTTCGTCGCGCCTCGGTATTGTTCGTTTGGAGCGGTAAAACGCGCCGAAAGGTTTGCGGACGCGAATTTTTTCTTTTCCAAAAGAGAAAAAATCCGAAAGAAAAAGAGAGAGAGAGAGAAACGCCGCTCGCGGGCTTTTTTTCCGGGCACGGCGTTCCAAGGCGCTGCAAATTGGAGTAGATATGCGCCGTGGAAAAGCAAATTTGGCTTCCTCGCAGCAACTCTCTCTTCCCGCCCAACCCCTATAGAGAGACGTGCATTCGTTCTTCGGCTCCGTTTTTCGACTCTGCTTCTCTCCGCGAGCGAATAAACTCTTCAACCAACGTATGAATAAAGGACACGGACCCGCGGGCGAAAACGACATTGTCGTCGTCGTCATCGTCGTCGTCGTCGTCGTCGGCAGCGGCGGCTTCGTCACCGACGTCGCCCTCCGCGACGAACGAACGGGAAGTTTCTCCCTTCCTCCTGCACAATCGCATAAGGCGTTGATGAATTGCGCACCATGAAACACCGTTTTTTTTATGAACCCAAACTTTTCCTCGCACTTTCGTATATTTTCCTCAAACTTTTCGTTGCGTCTTATAATAAATCTTACATTAAATAAAAAGAGGAAAACTCGAAACAATTTATTGAAACTTCTTGCGTTAATCGTCGAAGAATTTGAGAATGTTTTTTTCATATAACTGTTTCTTGTAACATTTGATTCAAAAATGCGACAATAAAAATTCTTCGACTATTTTCGAGGGATGTCGACAACAACAAAACGCATATTCTGACTCCCTCTTGTATGTAGCCATTTTTGATAACTCTTGCGCAAACAAGAAGCTCTGTTTCGTGTTGCGCACGCGAGGCTCGAAAATCGTCCGCGTGCAGGAACAGCAGGAAAACGAGCACAAAGGAATGAAACTCGTACTACTGCGTCTTCATTCTTAGCGTCGCTGCGCTCCGGTACGTTGATGCATTATTACACCCGGCCCGGATGCATCTTCATCTTTATGACTGCGAAAAGAAACGTGAAATTATACCGAAGAGCTCTGTCTCTCTTTCTGCAAATCGTCTCGACGAGAAAAATCCTCGTCGATCTTTCAGGGCAATAAAATAAAACAAACGCTCCGTGAAATACGATTTACTGTATCAACATTCAAAACTAATTTCTTGAGTTAACATTACGACAGGAGTTCGCGCTCATCCTCCTCGCGTTATTCAATGTATACCGGCGTTATTAAAATGTTCTGTCTTTTGGGGGATTTGGCACGAGTTCTCTACCACTGTTTTTCGCGAGAAACCGTAAAATATTTCGTCGACGCGAGACAACAAAGTCGCGGAGTTACATCCGTCTTGAATTTTAATAAAGATGGTAATAAACTTTCGAAGCGAGCCATTCTCGTCTGAATGAGCAGGACACGACCATCGGATGAATACCGGGGACACGGGATGTGTCCTATCTTCTCGTAAGAGAAAAAAGGTTCTAAGAAATGTTCGTGTGACAGAAAATATTTCTCATGCGTTTTGTATCGCCCGCGTAAATGTTTCAAGATTTATCATTTCTCATCGAAGGAACTCTCTCGGTTCTCCGGAAACGATCGCGAGGGGAGACAAATAGATGAACAAGCGCAGAAGAACTAGAGCGAAATAAAATTCCAATAAACCAATTGTGTCGCGTCGTATCAAAGAAACAAGAACAATATAAAAAAATGAGAATTGTTTTTTCCTGAAAAATGACGATTATTAAGCAAGAAGATCGAAAAGCTATTTTATTCCGACTGTAAAGTGTACATCGAGAGCGAGAGAGAGAGAGAGAGAGAGAGAGAGAGATGGGGAAAGGTAAACGAACAGGATAGCGAAATTGCGGAAGGTTCCTTTTCTTCGGCTCATTATCCGCAAACGTACGGGCGCATTATCAAGCTTGCGCTCTCGTGAGGAGAGAGCTTTCAGCCAATTTGTGGAAAAAATTGTTCCGTGATCTTCGGTAAAGTCAAAGCGCGCGCTTTTCTGATGCATCTTTAAGCAGGACTCTAATCACTCGAACTTTATTAACAAGCGAACTGAAATATTTGACGTTACGTAAATTGGAAGTACGTATATTGCGCGTGGCAATTTAAAATATACACTCCTTCGTTTTCTCATTAGTTTTCTCTGAGAATTTCCGTACGAATTGGTTTTGTTGAGACCGTTGGTTTTGTGAATAAAATAGGTAGGTCGTCGATAATAAAAACAAACTTTCGTACATGTATATACAATAATTGGATTATCCGATACATAACTATACACCAGTGCGAGTCAAAAGTCAGTGTTTTATAGCAGTTCAATATAGAGTAAGGAATCATGTTTTCAGCCCGAGTGCTTCGAGAAACGAGGAACTGCCGCAAGATGTTGTCGAGGCCGAGCTGGTCGGCCGCAATGAAAGTTGCTCCAAGTATCAACCGCAATGCCCGCTGGGACTCTTCGACTTGATTGGAGTCCTCGCGTGATCTCTGAAAAATCGTCGCAGTTTACTGTATCGCCACTCGCGCGAAACAAACACTCTAATTGCGCCGAGCTGTTGGAAACCGGCCATGTGTGTTGTCGAACGTAACACACACTCTCGATGTGGAAACCTCAGTGATCTTTCATTCATTGGACAAAGAGAACGTAGTCTGATTGAAAGAAATCCGCTAAAACATCAAACAATCTTGCAGATGTATTTATAGATGCAGTACATGTTTAAATTAGTGTATAAGGCAATTGTGAATAATTTTTAAATAAAGTATTGTTTACGTACGCGTAATGGCGATTAAAAAAAATCGTATGTAAACAAATTCTATATCTGGTTGGGTGTGATTTAAGTACAATCAATGAGATTGTCTCAGTTTCATCTTGTATATAATTTATGTATAGATATAAAATTTGTCTACTATACAACTAAGATATAACTATAAAAATAAACTTGTCTAGATATAAAATTTGTCTATGTGACTTTTTTCTCGAGAAGTGTTTTCCGTTCAAAAATTTTTAGTTTTAAAACTATCTCATATAAAATCCTTAATCCTCAAATACACGCGGCTGCAGAAACAGGTCAGTTTGCACGACACAATATAGCAAACTGAAAGCCTTTTCAGTATAGCCGCCTATTTTCATAGTTTATTATCCACCGAGAATTTTCTGCGCAGTGCGCAAGTGGAACCGACAGGAAAAAAAAAACGACAAACGTATTATCGAATTATCGCGGAGCAAGCGTATTTATATACCTATACTCGCTCGTAATAGCCGTTTGATCGTAAATCTCGAATGGATAAAAGTTATCGCTACATTTCTTCGCCTTATATCTTTTCCCCGTATTTGCTCTAAAACGTGGGCGAGGTTTGGAGTTACTCCGAAACCGATTGTGGATGTAAAAGATTTTCGTCCAAAAATGGTAATACTCGATATTTGATTTTAAAACTTTTTTCATCGCTTTTTATAATATAACTACGTTATTTTGAAGAAACGGATATTGCAAAAATCGAAAATTATGGTAGAACCACAAAGAGTCGCAAATGGCAGAGAGTTCTATGAAAGACGTTGTTTTAACAAGATGTTAAAGCTTTCTTCAAGTTTCGCGTTCTCTTTCGTTTTCTCTCATTTTCACCCACCCACCCACGCACACACATACAATACGGCAGGTCATTAAAATTGTAAATCGGAGTCTTTGTCAAACTTTCTCGCATCGGTGTTTTTAAATTTTCCATTTTCAGAATTATCACGAGGAAAAGGGAGAAGAGAAAGAGGAGTTTCGCATGAAAGCCGCGTATTGCTCGCCAAGAAAGGTCCTTCGACAATAATTCAAGCGATAACTCGTCGAATAAAATTTCACAAAGAAATTCATCGCGGAGGAAGTTCGCGCAGCGAGCCGCACCCGCGCGAGCTGTAAAATTTCCAAGTTTATACCCGAAGTTCCCGAAAATATACTAAATTTTACAACCCGCTATAGACAGAGAGAAGTCTCGAGAATTCTGACATTCGCGAAAGTACAAAGCTCGGGCATTTTATAGCATCGACTTCGCGGAAAACTTCAATCCCGCGCTTCTGTTTAGAGATTTAAAAGCGATACGATGTTCCGCTCGCGTGAATTGTTTACGCGCAAAAGCGTCCCTTGCGTCGATTCGCTCCTCGACAACGTCCTCGCGTTACGAGATTGCGCGACAAGATTGCGGACGCATCTCGCAACGCGAGATCCTATCCTCAAAATAGATCGACGCGCGAGATTCAGGCTCGAAAGTGTACACGCTTTCAACTTTTTTGCTTACTTTCTTTTACTTAAAGTTTGCGATACAGAGAATCTAAGAAAAATACGTCTGAAAAATACTTATACCTCTTCGCCAAATCAGCGAAGAAGCGACATTTATAACGTGCAAGTGTACGGAAGTATATATTCAAGTTTCGCGCAAAAATAGAGTTGCTCTTTCACGTGAATGCGTCTTTAGAGGTATTTCTATACGCGTACACACAACGCACGGGAAGAAAAAAAAACTTCACGGTTTTGAAAAAGTTATGAAGTCGTAAATGTTGAGTTCGCAGGAAGAGTACGCTGCCAGACATTCGTCCGTCTCTTTCATGTTCTCCGCATCGATATACTCCCGGCGAAGATCTTCTTCAAGCATAGACGTGCTCGGTCTGCGGAAAAAATTTTTACGCGAGTTTTTTCAACGAGTGTTGATCAAATGTATGTCTAATAAAAGTTTTGTGAACATTGTTTTCGTTGGTAAACTTGGCAAAGAACTTCTCTCCGCCGCACGAATAATTTATTCTAAATTCATCAAAGATATTTTCTTTTTTTTTTCGACGATTGTACGGTAAATAAGTAACACTCAATGTGACGTAAGCAGGAAGCGGATGTTCTTGAACGGAGAAAAATGTGCATTTTAAAATATAAAAAAAAGAAAACAGATGTTACTCTTTTTTTTAATTTAAAAAATTGATATTTTGTTTTCTCGCGCGTAAGAAAAAAAAGGTGGGATATATCAAAAGGATTTTGAAGGATGACTCACGTGAATACGATATATAACAGATCGCCAAGAAGCCCGTTGTGGACGTGCACGGCTCGCTTGGTCTCACATATAGATCTAAGGAGACACTGACGTCCCGGATAGCCCATCCTGAAGCAATAGAGCAAATGTTCCGTCATCGTCCTCACGCGCGATGAATGATGTTTGGCGAGACAAATGAGGTGCTCACCGAGAACAATCGTGTCGCGGATAGGAAGTGTCTGCCACGTCGTATGTATGTAAGATGTGTGTGTGTGTGTGTGTGTGTGTGTGTGTACGTACCACGGAAAGTTCGGTCGTTTAGAACACCTTTGACAGCTACTTGAAAAACTTGAGCGGTCGCGTGCACGGCGCAACGTGCGGCGCAAAGAGTAATGCAACGACAGAATAAAGTGTGTCCGACACGAAAGCGATCGAAGAAACACTCGATAATCGATTGCCAAGTCGTTTTAAGAAATTTTCACGTAATGAAAAATAAAATTACTTTTAAGATACAAATTTTAAGATAAAGATTATACGACGTATAGTGAGTACACAAAGTTGGACTATATTATGTGGGTTTTATTATTTATTATGTCTGTCACGTAAAGATCTGTTTTCGATACTCTCCGCACGTCTTTGTTTAATCGGATGTGGGCACGTAAGTACATAGTAGATTATCTCTAGTTATTCGTCAAAGATATATATGTATGTATGTATATATATATATATATATATATATATATACTTTATATATATATATATATATATATATATATATATATATATTTTATATATTTGTCATACCATACTCACTTCCGACGGTTGACGTTTTTCTTTTCCCCCGAAAGAAATGCGGAGAGTGACGAATGAGGTGAAATTGGATTGAATTTGCGGAAAGAAACGTCTCACCGGTCTTTAAGTGTCGCCGATAATGAACGTCAAGAAGTCTTTTAAGCCAAATGCAAAAGTCCTGTCGCGCGAGTGACAAAAAAAAGTAATATTGCAATAAATGGAAACAAATAAAGAGATGGTTGTAGTGCAAAAAAAAAAAAAAAAGAAAAGATGCATTAGACGACTATTAAGTTATCAGTTCTCGCGAAACTTGAGACTGATTATATGATGCGGATAACAAATTAAAACAATCATATCAAAATTATTCACGTTTCTCATCAATTTTCGCTACTCATCTTCCATTCAAGACATCAAAGGCTAGCAATTCAACGTTAAGCGACTGCGAAAGCCTCCAACGTCCCCCATCAGCATATGCTGTGGAATCCGATATGCACTAACCAGCTAAGCGTAGACGCCAATATGCAAATTTCTCGTACTTGTCGAATTCGATTTAAATGTCATGCGTCTCACCGACGACCATTTCCGTCTACACCCCGGTGCATCGATCGTGTCCTGTGCGCTCGGAATTTACAGGAGCATTCACGTGATAAGAGCTGAATCTTTTCGTTTGTCGTAAACAACCGAGTCACCGGTGACAAAATTGCAAAATGTACAGGTCTCGCAAAATAAAATGTAACGAGAATGAACAAATAACAGCGCGAAACATTTCTGCATCCGTGTGTACATGTCAAGATACGCGTACACGGATGTTGAGCTTATTGAAGGAGGAATCCCGTTGAAGGGATTCAGCGACAGCTGGAACGAAGTTACGAAGAGTGCAAATCAATCTTCATCGCGGAGCAGATAAGATGAATCGCGATCGTTAGATATAGCCAGAGACAGTGATAATTAGATTACGCGATTGGAAAGAATACATCGCATTTACTTCTCTGCAAAGTGATAACAATAGCATATTAAAAACAAATGTACAGCATAAGTAATTAATAAGTAATTAATGCAAAATTAAAATATAATTTTTTTAACGTTACGGCAATAAGTAACGCAAATAAAAGCGAATTTTGTTTTTTCTCTTTTTTTTCTCGTCGAATGAAAAATTACGATCCTGCTCCTCCCGATGTAGTTACAATGTTAATGTAAATAAAGGCAAATTTGCGGACAAGATGCGGCTGATTATCTCGCCAAGTATTGCATTGAATAATCTCGGCCTTGGTAGCCTCTATTGATAAGCGTCCCGACACGTGTACTATGAGATTTGCATATCGGGTCGAGAAATTCGTATGCATAACTTTGCGCAAGCGAAAGTTCACGAAAGTGCGGACCCTCAAGTGAACTGGCGCTATCAGGAGAATCGAGAGAATCTCCCGAGATCTCTTCTAAACAAATCTCGATGAGGAGAAGTTTACACTCGACGACCGCGGACTATTATTGTTTACAACATTGTTTTTATTGTTGCAATGTTATTCACCATATGTGTGATACAATATAGAAAAAAATTAGAAAAGAACGGAAAGAAAATTAATTGCATTCTTTTGACAAAGTCTGCCCGAAAATAAAAAGCGTTGATACTATTATACATATGTCATCATAAGTTATACCGACGATTCAAATTTGGATTCCAACATGGCGTAGACCGTGCCACGATCTATAGTTCTTCGCCGATCGTTGTTTCTCTTGACTCTGTCTTCGCTAGCTCCGTTCGCCAATTCGATTTCCGTCACATCCGATGGCAACTTATATTCCGCCTCCAGAAACAAAGCCACCGACATCGTCGACGTCGGATCGTCCAGAGGCACGGCGAGAGCGAAGAACAGCTGAAAGAACAAAGAATATTCCGCGACAATTGATTGGAAGACGCGATCTGTCTTTTCATTTTTAAAATATCGAATTATAAAAAATTTATTTCTATAATTTACCACGTTTCACCTTTCTTTCGCTCTCTTTTTCGGATACAAAAATCGCGTTTCGATATGCCGCGCGATATTATTTGACGAGCGTGTTTCGTTCGTCCTCGCGACGGGAAAAACCCCCGCGTTTTCCGGGGGCGCATCGGAAAACTTGGGGGAGGGAGAAACGCGTAATGACGAAGTCGCGTCTCGCGTGATTAATCTTCCGGATAAGAACAAAAGTTCGGTCTGAAAACTTTCCCTTGTTAAATATGGATACTAGGACAAAAATCCACGCGATGCACAACTCCGCGGGCGCGATAATGGCAGCTGAGAGCACGCAATAACGACGAGTTTCTTTCATCTAACGCGACGGAGGCGTAGCTAACGAGCCTGAAACTGAGTCGAAGCACCACCGAGAGTGGAGCAGGAAATGTCTACGGGCGTTAAGAGACTTTACCGCAACGCGACGTGGAAAATGTACTTACGTTCGCGATAGCGTATCGCGAGAGAGAACGTCCGTGTGCCGAGATGTAAGCGTGAATATAAAATGGGGCACGAAATAGAATAATCATCTCCCGAATTTCAGTGAAACGTGAATAGCGAGAAGGCAGAGACTCGGAGACATTTCAGTCAAAGCTGTCGTAAATGTGTACATCACTATGATTAAAAATAAAATAATTCGCGTGAACAAATATACATATAGTTGCAGGTTGTGTGAAAATTAATTGCATTTTGTCGAGATAGAAAAAAATCAAGAAATATTTGTGCATATAACAAAATTTTGATTGAAAAAAAGAGCGCATAAAACTCCGCGTATAAAACAAAATTTCGCGCGGAATGAAATAAAAGACTATTGATATAATTGATCGATTCCGCTAATTAACGTGAGTAGAAATAAGAGTGACGCGGATATAATTTAAATTGAGCTCGTTCACTCTCTTAGCCGATATCGTATGCGACGCCATATTTCGCGAGGAGCTTTTTTCACGAAAAAGCGCATCCGATAGTCTCGTACATAATTCATTAATCTGCGAATGCTCCGCGCACTTCGCTAATTGAATTGTATTTATCGACTGACGTATTAAATTCGGAAAATGGAGTTATTGCTAAATTTCGCGTTCGAAACGGCACCAAGAGATGTATGCGCGCGAGAGAGTTATTTATATTAATTGAGATAAAAAAGATACAAATAATTGTATATTATAATTACAAATTGCGTCGTCCATATAATAATGTTTCAATTAAAAGTTTCTAACCCCCATTCTGCTGTCGTCGGGGAAAGACAAGCTTCTCACGTGACGCTGCACCATATCCGTCATTCGCATTTCCATCGCGCTCGCGACAACACAAAGAATCGCGAGGATTCTGTAAGAAAGAAGGACAAATAATTTTGAGCAAACGTAAAAAAAAACTTGAACACAAAGGAGAGAAACGCGAATATAAAATCGTGAAAGATATAACGCGACCTCATTTTCTTTTCACGCGTAGATTCTTTGAAAATTTCTTTGTCTTAGAAAATTCACGATAAGAGAGAAAGAGATCGAGTGCACGTCGCTCATAAAAGAACAATTCCTATAGGTACACCATTTTGCACTAGTCGCGATCTTAAATTAACTAACAGATTCTGATTAATGGATTCTGAAAAGAAGAGTTTTTGGTCGACAAAAATACCGCGAGAAAGATCATCAGTTTTAATTTAATTCATTTTTAACATTACACGTCAATTTTTGCATCAATTAACGTATTTTCTCAAGTGGACGAATTAACTTTAGTCATCACTTAGAAGTAAGAAAGAAATATAATAAAAATCCATCAATTAGTAGAAAAACATCATCATTATTATTCAAACGAATGAAAAAAAAAAAAAAAAAAAAAAAAAAAATATTCTCGCGTCTTCTCGTTTGACGAACAAGCAAATAGATTTTGTACACGGGAGGAGAACGACAAGGAGGACCGACTTTATTGGTGAAAGAGAGGGGTTGAAAATGCCGCGCGGAGAAGAGATGCGCGTCGTCGGCTTGATTGTGGTCCTGCCGGCGAGTTCGTAGAGAAATTGCATTTCCTAGCCGCGTATATCTGGCGAACCTCGCGTCATTTCGTTTAAACAAACCGCGACCGTGCCAGTCCTCGTACTCCTTCATCAACCCCCGTGTCTGCGATGTCCGAGCCCTTTGCGCGAAGACTTCCATTTTGCGGGACCTTAGCCCGGCGTTCTGTGTGATGGACGCTTTGATTACGGTCCGGCAAATAATTCCGGTACCATTTTCGGCGCTGCCACCCAAGGCACCCAGTTCAAAACGAGAAAGCAAGTCTGCAACTAGGAGCGTTGAATCCTTTTCGCTGTAATTTACTTTTCGCGACGCTTTTCTCTCTCTCTCTCTCTTTCTCTCTTTTTCTCTCTCTCTCTAAACTTAATTAATATGTCCAGAATGTTGAGGTAATATAAAAGAAGACGCTTTCGCACAAAGTGAAACAGAAAGAAGATTAGAAAATTTTTTAGGCAAAAGCGATGAATCTTCTTTCATGTATAAAAAATTTTTTATGAACAAAAATCTTTGCGAAACGAAATCAGTAGTTTTACGTTAATGTATTGGCTCGCATTTGCTTCTAAAATTTTCTACTTGAAATTTAATAACCCTAATATTTTCTATCAAAGATATATTATGATATTTTGTTTTCAAAAGTAACTTTAATTAAGAATTTTTGTATGCAAATTGGATTATCGAAATACATAGTTTTAAGATCAGTGATTTATGTGCTTCGTTATCTTACGCAAGTTTATTGATGATCGAAGTCATCGAGCTACAGAAATATCATCAGAGGCAGTGCATTCAAATAAGAAAAAATTTCGATTTTTGATTGATCGAGCTCCAGATCAAAATTGTAATATTGTTTTACAATAATATTATTTTACATACAAAACAATTATGTCTTCCAGAGATTCCAAATTCCTACAAGTATAATTACTTATGATAAAATTTTGTAAAATATAAAAGTTTTAAAACCTATTTAATATGTAACAACATCTAGAAATCTTAATTTAAAAAAACTTTTTATTCTTTTATGAGAATTATCTTTGAAATTTTATTGGCTTACCTTATATCGTCTTGATCTTTTTTACATTATGCATTCAGAGTTTACTCTTTCAATCACTTTATAATCACGATAAAATTATAATATACGTAACTAAGAAATTTATAATTATTTTTAAGTATAATTTTTGCGAAAAATTGTTCGAGAGAAGGCTTTGCAACTCACTTCAACGTGTTCACTGCGACGTGTGAAACACGAAAGTGCGAAACCGCTGAGTTTCGACCGTCAAGTCGATAACTCAAATCGCAAAGTTATCGGTCAGCCTAATATAAAAAAAAATCTATTTAATTATATAGCAAACAATTTTGAATAACTTTAATGTTTTATATCATTTTAAATAATTTTACTTTATATATTACATATTTAGGTTTATCATTTATCGATTTTTTTTATAAGCAATGTAATATATACATGCGCACGTATACATATATGTTATAGTTCAATGATTGATAGTAATAATCACAAAATCAGTGCAATATTTACAATTTCTCATGTATTGCCGATATCATGGTCGGGATATTCAAGGTACGCATACGCGGCACTCGAAATTAAACTAAGATTTCATTGCTGCGTTTTTTTTCATTCGACAAAAATCTGATTGGCTGTCAAATAAAGAATTCTAGAGAATTCTATCCGACAGCCAATCAAATCTTTGCCAAACGGAAGAAACCGTAGCAGAAAAATATTGGGAAGTGATACCTCGTGTATTTTCGCCCATGCGTCAACGGCACTGCGTCAGTAAAGTATCTAGTGCGAATAAAATTGAATATTCAGTGCTCGGCTATGTTATTTTACAAATTACTTTTTCAATTTATAGAGAAAAATGTGATTACATAAATTTTCCACTCGTTAGTGTATCTATTTAATTCTACATGATTGACACATAAATAATCTTAACTATATTGTAGAGTTCCTATTGCTTATTTCTACCGTAACAACATTTAGCAGAACAAACTGTTTTCTAGCAATTGAATATGACTGGCTCTTACTTTTGGAACCAATAAATCAACGCCAAGCGTTGACAAGATAACAATTCAGCAATTGTTCTGCTGAACGCGGTCGACATGATCTCTGTAGGAGGCAACGTTTGACCCCCAAAACGTATTACTTCGTTGCAATTGCTTTGCAGCGGAAGCACATGCGTGAAAACGGCGTCCCAGTTTCTAACAGTGACTTCATACGCTATTTAACAACTCTGACGATAGTGTCACTAAATGTCACGTGTTTTCTTAGTTTCTTTTTTTATTGCTAACTACGTGTTTATAAACTAGCGAGGTCGATGTGTTGTATGTTAAAGAATAAATAACATGCGACCTTCCGCAAATAAAGATGTAGATTTGTGAATTTGAGGTTAAAGTGTATGTACTTTACAGATAATAATAAAAATATAACTTATATAGGATATTGCTTATTTCCTACACACATATATTACTAGTGTATGTGTGTATATTACATTATCATGGATCCTTATTTAGAAGAAACTAAAACAAAGTAGTGACTATAACACCAAATCGACACACAAGTGCCATTATCGATTTCGACGAGCTTAGACAAACAAAGACAAACGATACGTAACGGTCCACCCTTCGCGCTGGTATGTATGACAGAAAGCCTACGCCAGGGGTACTGCTAGCGTACGTGCTCCTACTATGCAAATTCGTTTTTCTCGTGAGCTAATCATTTAAAGTAAATAAATTAACACATTTAAATAAAGTAGTTGTTTCGTTCTGTTGATAGCAATCGAAAAGAATCTTCAGACATTTTCGATTTTTCGACAATCATTAATCTTTCTTGTATAAAAGTTTTTTTCAGATATCTAATAATTGTTCGCTTTGTTGCGATTATCCTTTTAAAACGATCGTGCTCATACTTATAGTTATTGCGTATAAATTTACGCGCGTTTGACATAAATTGAAAATAATATACATATATATTATATAATACATATTATACGCACTATGTTTTATAGCGTATAATGTTAAAATATAATGTTAAAATATACATAAGACCGATATCTCGATTAAAATTTTAAATTTTCTTCTTTTTATTGTGTTAGAAATACATAACAACAAAAATGAGTGAGATCGAGAATATATTGCAACTCAGTTCGATATCTATAGAATGTACTATTTGTGGAAAATCTAAGAACAGTTCGAGGAATACGTGTACATGTGATAATCTTAAAATTGAAAAGCATAAGAAAAAGCGCATTAATAAATATATTTCCCGTTATTCTTGTAAAGTAAGCTGTTTTTCTCTTTCTTTTATCTTCAAAGATGTTTAGAAAAAATATAATAAATATTTTATAACTATCTCTCTATACCACATATAGTTACAATAAAATTTACTATTTCTTTCAAGATGTGTGGAAGATCTTTCACATCATCTTCCGTCTTACGTTACCACACGAGCACTCACTCGTCTACGAGACCGTATAAATGCGAGAAATGTAGAAAAAACTTCAAAACCAAACACACCTTGCAAATGCATTCAAAAATTCATTTAACTGAGAAACCATATATCTGCGAGACATGTGGGAAAGGTTTCATAAGCAACTATCATCTGCAAGAGCATTTGGTAAGTCATTCAACAGCGAGGCCGTTTAAATGCGACTCTTGCGGAAGGAATTTCAAATCCAAGCATGTCCTGCAAGTGCACGAAAAAGGTCATTTGAGTAAAAAACCGTTCACCTGTGACAAGTGTGAAAAAGGTTTTGTAACCAGGCACAATCTGCATGTGCACCAAAAAATTCATTTGAATTTGAAGCCGTTTGCCTGTGATAAATGCGGACGAAGTTTCAAGGACAAACACAAACTGAGACGGCATTCTGTTTTTCATTCGTCTTTGAGGCCGCACACATGTAAAGATTGCGGAAAAAGTTTCAAGACCAAGGACAATCTGGCCCAGCACAAAGAACTTCATGTGTCTTCAAAAACGTTTATCTGCGACAAGTGCGGAAAAGGTTTCATGGCCAAGTACAAACTACAATATCATTTGGCGAGACACACATCTTTGAGACAGTATAAGTGTAGGGAGTGTGAAAAGAGTTACAAGACGAAGGACTGCTTGGTGAAGCATGAAAGAACTCATCCGTCCGCGTATCCGTATAAATGCAGATGTGGAAAAAGTTTCGAGACCGAAGCCAAGCTGAAGCTGCATGTGTTTTGTTGTCTAAATTTGAGACCGCATAAATGTATAGAATGTAAGAAAGTCTTCAAGGAGAAGAGAGCCTTACGAACACATCAGATAACTCACTTCTATTCGAGACCGTTTTACTGTGACTTATGCGGAAAGGGTTTTACACTCAAGCACAACCTGAAGATGCACTTGATACGTCATTCACCTTTGAAACCGTATAAATGTAATATATGCGGAAAAGCGTTCAAAACTAAAATGGTCCAGCAAGTGCATGAAAAAAATCATTCGAGCACAAAACCGTATAATTGCGACAAATGCGGGAAAGGCTACGTGACAAAACACTGCCTGCGAATGCATTTCCTGAGACATGCAGCTCCAAGGCCGCACAAATGTATGAAATGTGGAATCGGTTTCACATTCAAATACGATCTAAAGCAGCATAATAAAAATCACCTAATTTATTATTGCAGAGTAAGTGTCTTTCTCTTCAAGATATTTAAATTAGATGTATGATTATATACTAGATGTATTATACTATATGTACAATCATATCTAAGAAACGCGTTGCCTATTCTTTTAGAGAACCAGACCCTTCCCATTTATTATGATAGCGCGACGCACTATAATATGCAAGATATGTGGAAAAAGATGTAAGACAACAAAACGAGTGTCGAAAAAATATATCTGTGATGTTTGCAAGCAAACTAACAAAAACGAATCGAAGAAACAAAATGACGCTCATAAAAACGGAAGCTATACATGCGGTGTAAACTATTTTTCTGTTATATATATGTATACTTTTTAATACATTTAAAAAAGTAATACACTATATATATATATAGATGGATTTTGAATTTTTTTCCAGATTTGTAACCAGTCTTTCGAAACAGCTCGAGATTTAAAGTGCGATTTGAAAATGCACTTGTCTTCGGTATCGCATAACTGTCAAGTATGTGGGCGCGCTTTTAGCCGCCAAGGTAACCTGCAGCGGCATATGCAAAATCACGAAAAAGAAGAAATTTATTACTGCAGAGTAAGTGTGTTTCTCGAGGATATTTATAGGATTTACGCGCATCTTCTTTCTCTCTGTTCAATTTCCGAGTGTGTGTGTGATATGAAAAGGTATTTTTTTCCTTAAACAATTCCTGAATATATTACTATCCTGTCATTTCTTGATACATAGCCACAAATATGTATCTAAACTGTGCAAAACTTGTGCTTTTAGAGAAGCAAACCGTTTATAACTTCCAAACCGACAAGAACTGTTCAGTCGATCGAGAAAAAAAAACCAGATGTATAAGTACACATCTATAGGTAAGAATAATATTGAGAAGACTATATACTGATAAAAGTTGAGAAACACAGTAGTTATTTAAGAACTTTGGTGTACGAATATATGTATATGTTAGCATCAAAAGCCGAGGTTGATTCTAGGATTGACTGGTCAGTGCGCGGAACAACGGTCAAAGTTCGAATAGACGTATACAATATTTTCTCTATCACATACTATCGTACACGGGTGGGCGAGGGAGGGGCTTTGTTCCTCTCTCTGCACCCTCTCCCCATAAAAACCTAACCCAACCTAATCTATAATATGTCATCGCAACAATAGCGTACATTGAAAAGTATGCTAAAAACTTTATTTCGGTCTTTGACCATGCTCCGCGAATTGACCAGTCAATCCTAGAATCAACCTCATTTCGGCTTTTGACGCTAACATATATATTGCTTGTGTGCTCTCTAAATTTTTTGGAGTGAAAATCCTCATTTTTACTCTAATCATAGAGCCACTGATCAGTTCACTTCATGTAGAGTCAATATTCACTTCAATAGAGTGAATTTATATACGCTAAGATAAAGAGTGAAAACTTTAACTCTTATTTTTAAGTGAGGTTTGCCAAATTTTATTCCAAAGTAAAGAGTGCCAAACTTCACTTCATCTTAAAGTGAAATCGCTTTTTTGTCTTGTGTCAGTACTGACGTTTAGTTAGCTGCTTAACATACAGTCACCGTATTTGATAAATTTATATCGTAAATTTTATAAATTTCGATGTGAACAAACACATTTGACAATGAATCTACTAGAGATAAGTCGGTTTATACTTGTATATAAGTAAAATTGAAAAGATACGATAGAGGTTAAGGTATTTAATAAAGGTATTTCTAAAGAAAGAGTGAATAATTTCACTTCTTTCGAAAAGTGGAAGTTTTACTCTTTTCGACTATTTTCATTATCGCTTGGAGTGACTTTTCACTCCAAAAGAGTGAGATCTCACTCCAAAAAATTTAGAGAGTGAGTCAAAACTTTTGTGAAGTAATGAAAGTAAATTCAATTTGTTTGAAAATGACTCCAGAAATAATTTGTGACGTTTTATTGGTCATCGATTTAATGTTAAAAATATTATTTTGTTTCTCAACTTTTGTCAGCAAGTGAGACGTAACGAATAATCTGTAGTTATGTGGATGTGATAAAAATTAAACTATAATATGTCTGACGATTGACGATCATATCTCGCGAACTCGAATCGTACCAAAATCTAGTCTTTAAGTCACTGACAGTACAACGATTACTATTCCGTTTTAAATTTAATATAATAATAATATATATTGAATATACGTAAAACCTGAGAGTTATCTTGAACGACCACCAGTAAGTGACAGAAAGAATAGAATTATATGGTGAAGATATATTTGTGACTATTTTATAACTACGTAACAAAACTCTAATTATATTTTGTAAGTAATAAAACGTATCAATAAACGACCAATTCTTTTGTGTGTGTGTGTGTGTGTGTGTGTGTGTATGTGTGTGTCTGATGCAAATCATTGCAATTATTTTATATAAAAATATAGATGAAAAAAAGAAAAACACACCAAGACTATGTGTGCGTGAATATGTTGTAAAAATCGTTGTCTAATTTGAGATTATTAAAAAACCGTCGAAAAATTTCATTAAGTGATATTGCGGAACGTGCCATTTTCTAAAATTGTAATCAGCATTAATATATCGACACCTAATCGTTTTAAGTAAATCAAGATATGTTCTCACAAAAATATACATATACAATGTCCATAAAACCTACTCTACCTTGCTATACAAATACATGATACATGAAAAATCTTATATCTTTATATCATCTTTTTGTATACTATTCCATAAAAATTTCAAGCAAGACGTTTCTTCGGAAAAATATGTATGTGACAATCCACCGTTCCAACAATAACGCTTCTTAAATGTATGCTAAGATGTATAGTATGTTTTTATTGAATGTATAAATATTTGAAGATATTTATATAAAGATCAGAAATGATAGTCAAAAACAGTCATTCAATGTTTCGATTACTCACCCTGTTAATCTTTCTCCAACTAATATTTGTAACATTTGCAATTACATTATATATAACACTGGTCATTTTTTCAAGATATTTATGTTTTCAATCACGTGTCTACTTAATGAGAACTTTTGCAGTCTCAGAAAACGGACTCAAAAGACACCGATTGAATAATTCCGACTCAATAAGTTAAGTGCGCTATTTAGCGTTTTCTTAGAATAGCGATATCAAAGATTTTAACGTTTCCACGTCTTTTGCGTTCCACGAACGCGCGTCTTCTTCGGTCGGAAAAAAGAAGACTTTGCTGAAAAGGTCTTTTTAAACCGAACAACTTTAAATTGCGATTGCAGTAGCTGGCTAGATCCGGAAGCGGAAGAAACGCGCGTTTCTCAATGAGTCTGATCGAGCGAGAAAAGGAGAAGCGTCGTGCAAGAGATGCAAGAGCTCGCGAAAAGATATATCTCAAACATTTACGATGGAAGTGTTTCTTTCAGAAATTTTTAGAACGCATTTTTTTTATAAGAAAAAAATTCGAAATTTTATTGAAAGTTATGACTCGTCGTGTAATTTCAATTCTCCGAAGAAAATCGTCTATAAGTAAAATTCAGCAACGCGCGAGAATATAAATTAACTCACGCGAAAACTAATGAATAACGCAAGCGTCGATTTCATCTCCTAAAAAAAAACGGAGATGATCTAGACAAAGACAAAATCTACTCTAGCTCTATTGTTCAACCTCAATTTTCCAAGATCGATCCATGGCAAGGGAATCAAGTCGTACACTTTTACCGAAGATCCGACAAGGGTGTACGTAGCGCTACATAACCGGTTAAGAGCTGACAAAGCTGATTTGGCGGAGTGTGCACCTGGGACGTGCTAAGGAGAATCTGTACGGAGAGGTTGATGGGAAGAAGAGTACGTCGAAAAATATGGACTCGTTACGCTGCGGAAATGAAAAGCGAATTCTCAAGAAGGCGCCGTTCGAACAAATCAGGAAATCACTCTTCGATAACGCCGCGCAATCCGAAAAGGTGAAGAAAAACCATGTGGCACGTAAGAGAGTTGGAGGGAAAGCAGAAGGGAATCGAAGTGACCGGACCTACTGACGTGACTTTTTCATGAGATACGTGAGAAAAGAGAAAGGCGTATTCGGTAAGCCCAGGACAGGTAATATCGATGCGGCTCAGTGATGCTCATCCAAGTTGAGTTTTCAATTGCTGTGATGCGTGAAGTAATATTGACATCACGTGAGAATTTAAGTATCAACTACTAGGCGCTCGCTTGAGAGAAAATTTATTTATGTGATATTATACTTCAATTCGCAATTTACTTGTACATTCTAATTCGCTAGAAATTTATCATCAAATCGACAGAACTTTTGTATAAAACTCGCGAATACTAGACTGAACGAATATTTCCCGTTGCATACAGGTATAAGAGCCACGGTGATGCGCTTCTTTACGATTAATGCAGCGGCGACGTCGTTCTCTACGAGTAGCTCGTATTTCTTTAACGAACCCCGATATAAATTTTATAGTGCCACTGCAAATTAATCATAAAAGGCAATATCAAACGGTATCTGATATTCCGAAAGGAAAAAAGGATCGGATCTAAAGAGAAAGTTTGCGCTTTTTCATGAGAGCAGTTGCCGAGTTTCGAATTGAAATTAAAGTTTCACGGCTTTTTCGAGAGGGAGATCGAAGTTGCGCGACTCGTTGATTAATAATGTTGATCATCATTGTCGCAACTTTTACTTTATTGAGAGAATAGAAGCCGAATTTTTTTCCGCCGCGAGAATTGAGCGTCACGAGCGTTTTCGTTGATGCCGGAAACTAATTACATTCCGATCCGGGCTGAAAAGAGCCTGAAAGGAAGAACTTTTTCCAGTATTAATTAACGCGAAGTTATCGATTCTGTCAATTTCAGGGTGTTCAGATTTTCTAGATTGCTCTGCTTCACCACGTAAAGTCTTATACTTTTAATGTTTAGAAAAAATTAACTTATTCAGAAAAAGAAACACAGAAAAAATATTATCGTAATATATTGCAAACGTATACATCAATATTAAACGACGTGTACTTTTCTTAAATCTGCTTTTTCTTAACAAGAAAAAGACACACGTCCGTGGTAATCTCATTGTGTCGATTAACTCCTCGGTCGTCTATCTTGATCGGGAGAGACACCAGTAATGGGATCTTACGCGAGACACCACGAAAAATCGTTCGCCACAATCGATTGTCCGGCTGTCTGGACCGATTCAAGTTGGCGGCAATCGCGAATAATAATGGTTGATGCCTTCTTAGGGATGGCCGAATCGAGGGTGAGAGGGAAGCGACGGAGAGTTGTGACGAATAATGCAGTTCTTCCGGCTGTCCTGCACGCGAACAAGTTAATTTCTACATTCTGGAAGTGAAGTGACTATTGAAAGAAGTTGGATTCGATTTTTTCGTTGCATCCAGCAGAGTTTCACTCGAGTTTTACATATAGCAAAGATTTAAAAGAGTTTTCAGAGCCTTTGTATATGATGAAAAATGTATTAAAATAAAGAGGGAAACTATTATATTTGTGACACTAAGAGTTTGTTTTCTCATAGAAATTTTCATACATCAGATCGACGTCTTTTGTTATCTTTTACTACATGTACACACAAATTTCGAAGGTACGTTGAAAAAGAGATCCGTATCCGTAATTGCATTCAAACTCGACGCGTCAATACTCCGCGCATAATTTTCGCAAAAAAATTGCCATATCGATAACAACACGAGATTCGAGCGTCGGCGAGCAAAACGACGACAAAAATCAAATGCAAATATATAATCGCAAACGCTCGGAATGAAAAATTCAACGGCGTAATATTAATATTCAGAACTTTCTTCCTTTTTCTGGT
>QVNW01002008.1:0-32595 GCA_014825475.1 Pseudomyrmex flavicornis
AAAATACGAAAATGTGCAAATGTCTCAGTAAGCGGACAATCTAAAAGTGCATTTGTAACTAATAATTGTCAATGTTATTTTAATCATTATTTCACAATTCATGTTAATAAATACTTATACTTTATGATAGTAATTTTTTGTTTTTAATTACATCAAAAATTAGGATATAAATGAAATTTCTATTACTGTCCGGATACCGAAACATATCCGGGACATTTACCTTATTGTATTTATCTTATTTTAATATTATTACAATTTTCTTTAAATTAAATTACTGTTTAATTTGACATCTCAAGTGTGTAATACATATATATCTGTATATGTTTATAAGTGAAATTAATTTAAACGAATTAAGATATTTAAGGCTCATATAGTTTAAAACTAGTAATAAATTTCCACGGTAGTAAGAGCCGTTTGCTTGGATGTTGTGCAGATAAATAAATATAAATAGTTATATATTTTTTTAATATATTTAAGAGTGTAAATTCTTACACATTATTTTTGAATTGAATTTTTCAATTCTTAAAATCATATAGAATGCTTGATCACATATATGAGAACACCCATTTTCTCTTTCCTTTAATTACTTTAGAAATTGCGAAAAAAAACACCTGAAATTAATTTCTTTTCAAGAATTCGCGCACAGTTTTGTCATTAATTAAAACGTATGTAGTGGTATTCTGCTTACCTTTACACAAAATAAGAGGAAATTGATTAGCGTGCGTCAGACGCGTTATCAGATAAGCGGCGATGAGGGTGGTGATGATTGAACTCACGATGACGATTCTCGCAAATATTGAGATTATCTCTCGCACGCCTGTCAGAAAACTTTCGTCGTGTCCATCGTTGTCGATCACATTGCCGACAACGGTCACTGATTGCGGCTCGCGAATCCTGATGACGCGAGGACCGCACGAAAACACGGCGAGATCGCGATCGATCGCTTTGAGGAGATCGAAGCGCGTTATCGGCGGGTGAGAACGACCGCGTCGATGATAATACCATTTTCCGCGTGGGATGTTACCGCTGCGATAAAGCCGCGCCAGTTGATTCGACAGCGCGATAAGTTTCGCGAATTTTAGGCGCATGGACATCAACCGCGGTTCGGATTGATCATCGTGCGGTCTCGTGTTTATTCTTTTCTTTGCGTAAAAGATTCGTCATTTATTCGCGAAGTGCGACGGATTTTCTGGTGTCGCGTCCATGATACGAATTTGTGCGCAAACTGTTGACGTATTTTTCATTTCACGGTCGAGTCGAAAGTGATCCGCTTTGAAGTAAGTAGAGACCTAATTGGTAAATCATTTTTGTAGTAAATATCTATAATATCTATAATATCTAAATTTTTTTTATCATCTTTGGCCTATTTGGTAATTTTTTTAACTTGTGCGTAAATTGTTCTAATAAAATTAATTAATTATTAAATGAGTGCTTGAGAAAAGAGATAATATATATAATAAATAAATTAATATATTGTCAATTATTTTACGACTGCGATCTGCGACAAACAAGCAATGTAGATTCGATCTAAGATCCCTGAATGAACGCAGCAAGAGAAGCTCTTCTTTTACTCAAGCGAGAGAGAGAGAGAGAGAGAAGGGGGGGCAGCTGAATTTAGTAACATTGATGAAAAAAGAATTATCGACTAAGAACCTTTCAACTCGCGCACGGCAGTCACCATAGAATAACCAAGTTGAAAACATCGACACAATAATCGATCTCTCAACAATCAGAAAATAATCGAGAATTCTTTCTCTCCTATATCTTTCTTCAAAAAATCGATTATAATATCGCTTATAATATCGCCCCCCACTCAGCCTCCAACTTCAGTCCCCGGTTTTGATGGCTGCTTGCGGTTAACAGAGTAAACAAAACAAGGATACGTATCAAAAAACACTCCAAAATTACTCGAATGAGCAAAAAATTTACTTTACATCTATCTACGATCTTTATAACTCTTCATTACCTTAACCTGGCGTATAAGTTGTATTGTAATGTTCTGTTACATTGTACCTGAAGAAAATGAGGTTATAAACACCGGTTATAAATAAACATCATAGACTGGCGTACGGGCGGATTTTCAGAGTTCTCGAGCCACTAAGAAGACAAGTCAAGTCATAAATAAACACAGATGAACGCGAGCATAAAGAGGTAACGCTTCGCACGCTTGACATCATTTTCGTGGTGAATTTGAGGTGGTGAACATAAAAGATCTTTCTTGATGTACGATGCAAGAACATCAAAGTAACACGCAATTGCCAATTTGAATCGAAGACGTAGAAGTCCATTTCGCACAGCTTGACTTGGATTGGGAAAAATATGCGAAGAACTCTGGCGAGTGGTGTTGCAGCAAGAGAGACAATGTGCTATTAAAAGAAAGTCATTCAAAAAAAGCGAATTCTGAACGAGCGATGAATGGAAAGAAGTACACTTATACAAACAATGCGTTTAGTAGACCAATAGTGAATATCTGAAAGAGATTTCAAATCTTTACAAAGACCTTGAACTTTACTGCAGCAAGATTGAGAGAATACAGGAGCAATGCCTACCATAGCTAACTCCTCGCTCACCTACGAAATTCTCATGTATTTGAACTCTTTCTACTTCGGCATGTTTGCAGTATGCGAGTTGAGCATGGGTCTGTTCAAGGCCGCAAACCTGCCGTCACCAGGAACAAACACCACTCTGACGGAATTTGCGCTTCTGTTCTTTCTGATGATAACAGAAACTGGCAGGATCTATTTAGGCAGGCGGGGAAATTTAACTGAACGCGGACTGCCGATACTTCTGGGAATTGTTCTTACTATTCCCAGTTCGCTAGCGACGCTCTACTTCCTGCTGTGGCAGACACACGTGCTCAGACTAGAGATGATTCTCTGCAGCATACAACTGGTTCTATTGGCCTCCGAGGTGGTCATTGCTATTCTGTGCCTTGTCGCTATCTACCGACCTGTACCTCTGGAGAAATAATTGCGCAGCAAAGATATTGTACTTCATTTTGTATTTCACGTCGTGCTTAACAATCCATTTTAAGTATTATCCGTTCATCATGAGAAACAAAATGCTCTTTTACTTTGTGTCGCACAGTGTTTTCTGCTATTTACACAATATTTATCGCTATTTATTTAATATTGTTATACATCTATATATTTAAAATCCAATTTTACAAAAGATTAGGATGTAATATTTGTCTCGAATTTAACATAAACTTGCACTTTGCGTGAATACTGGGGTTTATATTGAAATGTAGTGTGTCAACCTTAGCTATTTTTTATCAATTCCAAGAAAATAAAACTGATTATAAAAACAAGAATTAAAAGTCTATTTTATATATTTCTTTTTTATATTTCCCTTGATGTCAAATATTTATAAGTCTTATTAATAAAGTACATATTAGTTGTATCTTATATACTTTGTACACACACTACTTACATTGGACTGACTTGGACGAATTGTAGTTTGCAGTTGCAATTTTATATTAAAATATACACAAAGAAACAAAATTCTATCAATCACATTAATAATTTGTTGCATTTATATAAAAACAAAATTGAAAAGGAGTTATGATTTGGAATCAGAAAAGTTGTTGGGTTCATTCACTTCTGTAATCAATATGAACTGCCATTTATAAATATATTTTCACACATTTAAATACAAAGCAGTCAGATTTCTCTAAAAGAAAAAAGTTAATGTAACAGTACAGTTTCTTCTTATGTGTGTTCAATGTTTTTCTTTCTGATAAAAGAAACTTTTGCCCGTACATATGTTCACATATATGCATATATCAAAATATTTTTTCTTAATAAAATGTAATACAATAGTATATATGTGCAGTACTTATTATACTACATAATATAGTATAATGTCAAAGTTTACTTTTTCAAATCACAATCTTCGAGTACCTGTCACTCAAAATAATTTGTACTCATAATAACGTATGTGAGCACAAATATCTCATAATAAATATTTATTATTTCATCCATACAATTAAAATCTATCGAAGCTATCGGGAATATATTAGAGAGATTACGAGAAAGGGAATTGATTATGGAAGTACGGGATAGAATTTAAACTTGAAGTAAATTGAAAATAGTTTCAATCACAACGGCGGAATTCCATCCTGTAATCCATAGCAATTACAATAAATATATTCAATAGAATTTTCTACGTTTATGACAATATTGTTTGAATTCCGCCTAAACGATACAGCTTTCAATGTCTTATACTATTCGCCGCGGCTCTGCGTCTTCTGATTGCGCGCAATCGATTGTTGCAGTAAATTCGTAAAAATACCGAACCAAATACCAACAGTATGCCGAATATTCCGATGACCGTGATTTCATGATGATAGATTAAACACGACAATAATATCGCCAATCCCTGCAACAGACATCACTTGTGCGCAAAATGCCTCTTTTTCAGATTTACAAATGTTTTCTTGCTCGCATTGGCGTTATACGTACCTGACGAATGGTCATCATAATAACAAATGTAATTGATCCAAACTTCGAAATAGTGTAAAATATATACAATTGGCCACTCGCTGAGCAAATGGAAATTAATAAGCAATCGATTATAAACCTAGGATACTGTGACAAAAGGTCGTTAATATTAATTCTTGCACATACACAAATGTAAAATCATACAACATAATGTGAACTAATACATACCGTTGTCATAAAGGAGAATATTAGCGGAAAACTCGATTGTTGAAATAAGGACATCGCAGTCAACAAACAGGAAAACATATTAACAGCACACATCATTTGTACACTCGTTACACCGTAGTCTACGAAGAGTGCATTCTGCCAGGTACTTGTAAAACTATCTAATAATAAGTAACCTCCCAGTAGAATAACACCGGACAGTGTTGTAGCTCCGTCTGAAAGCAATTTATAAAATTCATCCGTCTTTTTCGCTTGTAAAATAGGGTACATGCTCTCCGAGCAAGATATTACCGTTTTTACGATCAGCACTGTCCAGCATAAAGAGAGTCATGCCAATAGAAATAAGAATCGCTGTAACATACTCGTAATATTCGTATGTTGTATGCGAAACTATTTTCCCCATTACCATGACTGGAATAATTTTCGAAGCTTTAGCCAAAACCTGCAAAATGAACATTGTATGGTGGAGCATATGTAAAATACAAAAGAATTTTTTCACATGTATAAATTAACGCAAGTCGAGATAATTGAAAAGATCAAAAATTACGGCATGTATATGTGCAATAACGTTTACCTGCGAGGGAAAACTAACGTATTTCAAAGCCTCGTACTGACACCAACTACTCATGATATTCGACAGAGAACAAAATGCATATTTGTACAATGGTGTTTTGTGTTGTGGTTGACGTCGAATAAGTAGATATAATCCTGACATAAGAAAGGCGAGAATACGATTTACAAACACCAGAAATTGCGAATCTTGAAATTGTGCTTTGTTGCCAGAAGCATCTTCATATTCCTGTATTTAAAAAAACATCACTGACTACATGACTGATTAAGAATACCGTTTCAAAAATATAAATATCTCACAGTTGTCAATTAAAGAAGATTAAGAACCAAGCAAATGCAGATGCAAAATATTGATTGTATACAGTTCTGATATCACAAATATCATATTTTTTCACTTAACAGATATCCTTTAATATTTAATCTATAAATAACAGAAATCACAGTACTTGAGTCATTATCTTCTCTTGTAAGTAGCCCCATGTCAGATAACTGATTTGCAGTCCAAAGAAACAATATATCAGGAGTAGAGCATCTTGAGTAAAAGTACGTTGGACATGGGTGGAAGTATTAGGAGTATACGAGGGCGAATCCAAGAGACCTGTTTCGCTGTGTCCCACAAAACACGAATGCGCCAATTTGGAGATACAACTTTTTCCTATATAAATAAACATTTGAATTATGATAGTGCCATAAACATATGTATGTGTAATAGAAAAATAAAGATGTTACAATAAGTTTCCTACCTAACAAGAACACTTACCACTTTTTTGAAGATACTTTGTGTAACGTACATATTTGTATATAAGGCAACCTGGCAACAATACAGTGGCATATCCCAACAAATTTAAACACAATCGAATAACCCAACTGTAGGTGGATGTCTTGAAAATCTCATCTTCGTTGTTTGTAAACAATTTGATGATCTCACTGGTTCCAAATATGATAGTGACTGAAAGTAGTAGCAGCAGGCTGCCAAATATGCCTTCTTTTTAATTACTGTGCAACATGAACATGTATAAAAAAAAAAAAAAACCACAATATTTAGAACAAAATTTAAAACTAAGAAACAATATTAAACTTGTATTTCTTAATCAAATATAGATTTTATACAACTTGTGTGCCAAAGAGAATATAAAAATAAAACAATATACAGATTACGTATATACTTAGTTTATATATAGTCTAAATAACTCTAATCTAAAATTGTCTAATTGTTGCGCTAAGTAAAAAAATCATGATTTTGTTTATATTGACGTTGCCAAAAACCAGAGATTCTATACTAGCAACAAAATCGGAAACGCACCAAATCACAATGTCACCCATAAAGTTGCCCATATTTTCTCTTAAAAAAAGAGAAACTTGAGAATAGAGACGAGTTAGCCCATAACCTTCCGTCACGAACGTCTCTTTACTTTGCCACTCATCTCATGAATATGCCGGGTACAGCCTGTACACAGCACACGCACACGAATGTGTTACTAGTTTAGACTAGCTCCGTCAACTGTGTCATTGTGTTGTGCACTATAATTAAAATTATCATGGTAAAACACTACAAATTAATCTTATCTACCCGTTTCATTCTATTGTGTTTTTACATATCCTCATGATATTCCAATTGTCGTAAACGAAACTGCGCGGATAAAGAGCATCGCGAAACATGTGTATGTGTCAGTGTGCGTGCGTGGCACGCGCGCGCATGTGTGTGTGTGATGTGTGAGAGGCGCGCGCAAGTGCACACATATCGGATTTGTTCTTTTTCGCGTTTGAACTTCACGCGCACGTGTGGTGACAAAAAAGTGCAAAAATGCTTACCGAAATCGTTTCGCGAGAAAAGAGGGAAATTACCTTCGCGTCGTTCTACATATATACTTCAGTTCGGTTTAGTAACAACTCGATCATTGGTATTGCATAAATGATTCAAAATCGATCGGATTTCGATCGAAATAATTTCGATTGTTGTTTTCTTGCGAAAATCACAGGCAGCAGAAAAATTTTCATCGCGAAATCAATTATGAAAAATTACGTAACAACAATCAAACGAATGCGGCGGAATGCAGTCCCGATGACGGAGGAAGTATCCTCCCACGCGCACGCGGCACGCACGCTTGGTGCGCGCGCCTGGAGGAAGAAAACGTGCGCGTGCGCAAACGCTGATCTTGCTCGCGCAGAATATGCAATAATTTGATTCGTCATTAGAAATTGCAAAAAAATTCGCAAGACTCGAAGGACGCGAGACGAAGGTAACGAGCGAAATGTGATGCGTCTCGCGAGGTGCAGTGGGTTACTATGTTGCGCGCGCCCGGGGAGGGAAATAAAACTCATTCGAATACACGCGCGTAGCGCGCTTGCGTGTGCGGCGCAATATATTCGCGCTCACACACCATTACAAAGAGTTACAGAGATGAGATGTACGCGTGTGTACTCGTTTACTGCACACACATCAACGGCGATACACAACGCACACGCGTATGGCCGACTAACCCGGAATCTGCTGAAAAAACATGCACGGGATCTGGCTCGGCGACTCGCGCAACTTGCGGGACAAGGACACACGACATGCGCCGCCGCGCTACCCTCCGGTAACCACCGTTCAATTCTGCAAACACGACAAAGAGAGAAAGAGGGAGGATGGGAGGAAGGAGTGACAGCAGAGCTGCTCTACACGTGGGAAAACCAGCTCTGCATCTCTGTGTAATCCGTTCTTTGAATAATAATTTAAAATCGATGTTTTCTCCGCACAGCGAGAAACAATTCTCGTTCTCGCGTTTTTTCGTCGTCGTCTCATATTTTCAAACGATAGTCAAATTTTAAACGTTACTTTCTGAAATGACGTTTGAAAAACGTAAGAGAGATTACCTGTATTTATAACATTCGAGTGCGTTGTGAGACGTGAATGCACGAGACAATTGCGTGATTTCTAAATTACAAAAACAGCAAATAATTGATTGCGTTCGACATCTCGGCGGGAATTGAAAATCTGAATCATCTCGTAAAACCAGTTGACTTTGTATAGCGCTATTACGTTATATAGAGAAAAGGAAGAAGGAAAGAGACGAGGAGGGGGAAGGGGAGAGAAGACGGAAAAAAGACAAAGACACGTTGTGCGCTCGTTCCCCCCAACCTCGTGTTTAGCGGATGCTAAACTTGAGTGACGCAATCGTAGAAAAATTTCACGTTCTATTGCCCAATCAAGCAAAAGACTCGTAAAGAAGCCGCGTATAAAGAATCGCTCTCATGTTTTTCTTTTATATTTTGCCTCTTTTTTTTTTTTTTTTTTTTTGTAATCTTTTATCGGCAATGAGCACATTTCGAGAAAATAACACATTCTTTGTCCGATGCATTTTAATTTACCGACTGCGTTATTATCAAACGCTCGTCAAGCATAGCCATGAGCATTATTGAATGGAAAATTAATGGTCTAATAGTTCGATGACAGCGAACTTTTATATAGCTGATGCGCTTGCACTCGGATATTGAATATCGCGCTAATAAAAATCGTGAGTATACGTCGAGCTTCTTCTTCGGTTTTACGTAGGTACGTGCACTCTTATATTCGGAACAACACGAATTGTTTGAAGACACACGGAATCTTGCTTTTGTTTACGCTCGCTACAGTGCAATTACGAACCAGATAAACTGATCAATTTTGAAGAGAACCGCGCTGTGATCCAACCGCACGCGTTGTTTCACACACACGTGCGTTTTGTTTTTTTTTTTTTTTTTTTTTTTTTTTTTTTTGTCGAAGTGAGAGACTCATTCATTTATCTCTATCATATTCATTTACCTTATCGCTTGGTCATTAAGTCAAATTAAATGACACAAGTTATTTAAAAGTAATAAACGCGAAAGAGATATTAAAAAACTATTTAAAAAGAACGTGCAAACTAAGGTCCCATTAGAATGAATTAAATACGCACGTGTATTTCTTACACATTTTTTATGTTTCTAATTATTTAGATAACAAAAATAAATATAAAATTATGACAAATGTATGACTTTAATTATATTACATTTGTATACAAATTTTAATTTTCATATACATTATTAAATGTATTATTTTAATTTTATATTATTACATTTTATCTAATATTTTATAATAAAATATTTTATAAATAAACAAAGTTAAATACGAGGTGTAACCTCAGACTCTTATTGGTAATTCCAATGTAATAATGCAATGTAATGGGCAGTAATAGAGTCAGTGGAGGATGTCGTGCAGAAACAATATTAAATATTATAATGTTGAGAGACGTTTCGACTTTATTATTTAAGTCCTTTTTATTTTCAATAAATTAACAAAATTGAGTTAAAATATCGGTGGTTTACAACTGACCGGTCAGTTATAAACCACATAACAAAAATAACTCGAATAGTTCTGTTCCTTTAAGTTGTTGTTTTTAATGGATATTTTAACTATAATGACTACATAATTGGATTTGTTGACTTCTTATAAGAAACTGACTACTCCTCAATTTTTTTAATTTATTGAAAATGAAAAGGACTTAAATAATAAAGTCAAAACGTCTTTCAACATTATAATATTTAATATTGTTTCTGCACGACACTCTGACTCTATTACTGCCCATTACATTGCATTATTACATTGGAATATAAATAAAATTCAATATTTTCCTTGTGTTTTCAAAATGTATACACACATTCCGATAGTCGAATGAGCATGACTCACTTGTTTATTATTGAATCATCTATCTAGGAAACGTTTTTTCCAGACAAAAAAATGCAATTAAGAGTTTCTATTTCGTCATTTTATCTTAATATTGCGGAAAAACTTGAACCGGTGTGTTTTCTTTCGTCCTACTTTGTTGCGCAGAACGCTTCGATTTTTTCAGACAACACCCCGGATCATCCTAGGCTTTATTCATCCAGCACACGTACGTATGTATAAATATATATATATATGTGTGTGTGTGTGTGTGTGTGTGTGTGTATTGCGCCGACACTGCTCATTGTGCGCGAGTTCCACATACTATGGGCGTATAAATACGCGCTTTGACATTTTCCAGAAACGATAAATCACACCGAGCGATTTAAACTCCGAGCCTAATCTACGATAATGGACGAATCCAAGTATAGTTTTTTAACTCTCATTGACATACGCGCGTGATAGAACTTTTATGTACGCGCACACGAGGTCTCTCAATCTTCCTCGTTCCATTGTTCGCACCTTTTTTGTCTTTGTTGCTTCGCGTTCCAAAAACAAAATGCTTCACCTAAATAATCAAACCATTCCAGTGGTAATCTCTCTGAGATACGCGAAGTCGTACTACTCGTGGTGAGATTCCAGTATGTCGCGCGGAAGGACTTTGCTCCCAACTTGAGAGCAAAGTGCATAATCACGTCTAACCCAGGATGTATATATATATTTGCCGCGCTCACATTTATAGATCAAGGATAAAAGAAATCGAGAGCTATCTCGCGTTTGTGATCGCGTCGTCACACTGTATGGTCGCCCGCGACGCTTCGAAAGTCGGAGAAAACGCGCGCGGTAGCGCGCTATCGCGGCGTTCTTCGTAAAGAAAAAAAAAAAAAATGCCGTAAGTACAGCGCAAAGGTCATCGATTGCTCGTCATCGCGCACGGGAAGAATTGTATAGCCATAGAGATAACATATACGAGTTTCGAGAAGATGCTGCCGATTCGAAGCATTTAGGCCGTCGGGTCTAAAGTTCTTGAAGAAAAGCGAAATACGCGAAGAGAATATATCGAAATCCAAAATCGGAAGAGAATTATGTTCGATATTTATAAGATTGTATTTCGATAAGTTTGATCTCTTCAACGAGAGCAGATATACACAGAGACGGGAAAAAACTTGTAGGAATAATTTCGCGGTAAGTAGACGACAGTTTTTGGAAAACGGAGCGTCAGAAAACGATTTGCCGCGTGTACGTGCGTGTCTATGTATTTGTATCTGGCGAAACGTCACTTCGCGCGATAATCGCACGAGTTGTGTAGTTACAAGAGTCGCGGCGATGACGTTACAAGTTCGATCTAAAATGCGCACCTTGCGGGACGCGCGCCGCCGAACAATGCAGCGCACGGCAACGCCAAAAGGTTCCGTCGCGTTTCTCTATTTCTCTCTCTTCCTCCCCCCCCTCCCCTCGCCGTCATCACTTACGTAAGCAGATGCCCCGTTTCGCGGTTCCGAAGGAATCCGAAAGGTCCCGGAACTCGCGAGCATCTGCCCACGGTTGGTCGACCCGAACTTTACACACTACCGAACGGACGACGGCGCCCGAACAAGACACCCGCGGTGCATTCGGCTCGCTCCGCCACTGTTGAACGGAACGTAAAGAGAGCTATATAGTGCGACAACAGAAAGAGAGAGAGAATCTGTTGGAGAGACAGAGCGCGCATGAGAGATCAGAGAAAGAGAGACGATGAAGTCGAGTGGAGCGACAGATCTCCCGCGCGCAGATCAGACGGAGACGCGACGACGAGCCTAGAGAGGTGTACGCGAGGGTACACCACCGAGTATCAACCAGCTGGTTGGCAAGGGAGTCGCGAGTCGCGAGCAGTCGCCAGTGAGACGCGGCACCCCGCGAGCGCGTGTGTCAATTGTCCGCTCGCTCGTTCGTCCGTCCGTCCGTACGTACGTACGTACGCGCGTACTTCCTACAGCGCGGGATATTTCTTCTATACGCGTGTGATTAGGTCCCCCCACGTATCCGCAACAAGCAGTAACGTAACATCTCCGTGTAACTATCGTCGATTGGTGGTGACCCGCGCGTTCGTACGTCCGTTCGTTCGTTCCGAGAGCGCGTCTATCGCCACTCCGTTCGCGCCTGGCACCTTCATTCTCGGGACACGACACTTGCCTTCGTGAATCAAGCATCGTCTGCTGCTTCCACCACATTTCTTCTTCTTCGTCGTCTTGCGCGCACACACACACACACACACACTCGTCCGCTCCGTTTTCTTCTCTCTCTCTCATTCTCCCTCTCTCTCTCTCTTTCTCTTTCCGCCTTCCTGGCCTTCCCCTCCCCAGGAGTCAGAAAGAGAGTGTGGTAGGCAATAATTGTGTATATATCCTCGCTTAGCGTTCGTTCGTGCGCGTGTGCGCGTGTGTGTGTGCTGGTCTCTCTGTGTGGTCTCTACGTGCGCGCAACGAGCGAACCAAGATGGCCGCCGATTCAGGAATGGAGACGTGTCCCTCCCCGGAGATTGCGGACTCCAGAAAGCGGCCGCTCGACTGCGACGCGGAAAACGGCACGACCAAGAGATCGCACTACGGATCAGGTATTTCAATTGGGAGTCGTCAACGTCGCGTGTCACGTCACGTACGAGCTACGTGTGTCGTCATTGGTGATTTCGTTCGCTCGCTCGCTCGCTCGCTCGCCTGCTTGCCCACTACGCTCTCAACGTTGCACCCATACTCGCGCATCGTCGCGCAATAAGCGATACACGTATATTACGCGCGACAACATCCGTCTTTCTCTCTCTCTCTCTCTCTTTCTTCTCTCTTTCTTCTCTCTTCGCTCGTCTCGCTCGCACCTCGTCTCATCTCCATCTCCTTTTCTCTTTCCTTTTCGCGCTCTCTCTGTCTCGTCTCACTCCGTTTCGCGTGAACCTTTGACAATCTCGGGTTTACCCGCGCGCTCTGTTGACACAGCGCGCGATCTCGCGATCGACGTTCCCTTTCGTTTCCCACTTCTCTCTCTCTCTCTCTCTCGCTCTCGGCAATCGAATGCGCTGGCAATCGCCATCGGAGCAACCGCGACGACGACGACGACGACGACGACGAACAACGCGGTTATACACGGTGTCACATCGACGGCACAGCGCGCGCCTTGTCTCGCCTCGCGCATCCTTTCCCGTGCCACGTCTTCTCTCTTCTTCTCTCGTCGTGATCTTTTTTTACTTTTTTCCTCTCCCTCCCTTTTTCCGTCATCAACGTGTCCGCTCCTCGCCGACTCGCAGAATCGCACGCTCAGCCCTACCTCCGTGTTCGAGCTCTGTTCATCGACGAGAGAGAAAACGAGGTGTTTTTAAATTTTGACATTTCCGTCCGCGTTGCGCCTTCCTCCATCTCCGTCTCTCGTTTTTCTCTCTTTCTATCTGTCTATCTCTCTCTCTCTCCTTCCTTCGACTGCGTGTGGGCGGTCGTGCCTGTGGAACGTCGTTAATGGAGGACCGTTTTCACAGCGGTGGCTGCTCTTACGGTGACTCTGCAAATTTGTCGTGCGAACATCGTGGAAATCGCGGCGCACGTTCGCACCGCGCCGCTACGTTCTCGCTGTGTTGTACTTGACATCTTCCGCGCATCGTCCGCGAGTCGCATTCGGCATTTCGCTACGAAGCATCGCGATTGTCATCGTCACCGTCACCGTCGTCGTCGTTGTCGTCGTCGTCGTCGTCGTCGTCGTCATCGTCATCGTCCTCGTCGTCGGAAAGTCACCGCTGTCGACGTTGTCGTGACGCGCGCTGCCACCATTCCCGCTGCCATCCGCGCGCAGTACGACGGCGCCCACTAGGATGTGGCGCATCGGTGAGTGTCACGCACGCACGCACGCACCGCACCTCTCCTCCGCCGCGTGAGGTTGCGGGTCAAGGTCGCCGGGCAAGCCAGCCAGTCAGCCAGCAAGCGCGAGCGAGCAAGTCAGCCGAGCCAACGCGCAGGGCTTCCATCTGTCAAACAGCTGTTTGCCTTCCGCAAATCCACAGCTTCCCGCTGCGTCTTCTTCCTGCTTGCGTTCTTTTTTTTCTTTTTTTTTTTTTGATCCGATTGCATCGACCGTAACTACCGTTTAGTTTATATGTATATTTTTAAAATTATTTCCCTGTTTTTTTTTTTTACACGTACACTCTTTCCCGTCCTGTGTGCAACTCGAAGGTTTTACAAGGGTGTTTAACTCAATCCGAAGAGGATGCTGTCACCTCCGACTGCGAGTTTTTATTTTGACACACTAGTCTTCTTAGGCGTGATCGTACGCGACGCGCCGGAGTTTTATGGGAATATTTAGGAGAACAAAACACACACATACACACACACACATAATAGTAAAGTTATTTAACCGTGTCACACAATTGCCAACATCACAATCCGGTTCGCGATGTTAGCCACGTTGATCTTTTTTTTTTTTGCCGTGACGTCCGTCCGTTTAATCTGATGACATCGGAATTAGTCACTATCTTGACCGTGACCGACTCAATTGTTTTTCTTTATTTCATGACATAATCAAAATCGCCGTTTAGAAAGCGCAAGTAATTTCCAAAATGAATTAGAGACTAATTGAGATCTTATTTGATGGCAAGAAACGAAATTAGAATGGTTTCATTTTAATTGGTTTTTTTTTTTTTTTTTGCGACGCAACGAAAATTTTTTCCAACACTTTTAGGACAATTTATTTAAAACTTGATAGTTTTACACGAGTTGTTGTTTGGTTTTAAAATTTATTTATAAATTTATTTTTAATCTTGTCGGAATGATTAAATCTCTTTAATATCGATAGAACTCGTATTAAAAGAATGTATTTGTAAAAACAACAAACATATCTGGACTGAGTTTCACTTTTAATATTTATTTTTAATTTACTATAATATATTTACCAATAATCGCAGTTTTCTTCTGAAATTTTCTCAGTTGTAATCGTTCGGTTAAGATCGCAATTTCTTCAAAACGTATAATTTGCGACTGATATAAATTGGAAATTTCGATTCTATAAAGCAAATAGATCGATTCTAGTTCAATTGATAATTTTCTGCTGACAACATGTTTGCATAAGCGGCGAGACAGTGATAATATTTCTCCGTGTTATAACAAACATATATTTAATCAGAACCGGATGAAAACAAAATCGAAAAATATTGCGTTTAGTTTTTCATATTTTATTACATCGATTATTTTATTTGGAATTTTATTTTTAATTCGTTAAAAGGAAAAAAATTGGAAGGAGATATTGTTTCAAATACTCGCTTTTTTCTGTTTTTTTCTTATATTGCCAAACCAGAGAAATGTTTATTACTATCTATTTATTAAAAATGTAAGAAGTAATTAAAAAAATAATTCATGTTGATCTTACAGGAGGAGATGGAACGTATCACCTCAAAGTATTGGTTCCCGGGGTGGCTGCTGGAGCCATTATTGGAAAAGGTGGCGACACAATTGCTCAACTTCAAAAAGATACAGGAGCACGGGTGAAAATGTCTAAATCGCATGATTTTTATCCGGGTATATATTTAAACTTTTATGTCTATACATAGTTAATTGTTTATTTGTTTTTGTTTTTATAGAAACAAGGGTTTATTTATTCTTATTGCAGGAACTACTGAGAGAGTGTGTTTGATTACCGGCAGTGTAGATGCCATTATGGAAGTCATGGAGTTTATCATGGATAAAATACGTGAAAAGCCAGAACTTTCTGTAAAAACTACAGTTGATTTTGATTCTGGCAAAGCTATTGCGGAGAGAGACAAGCAGGTAAAAGAGTCAGATGTTTTTTTTTCTTTTTTTAATTTTATATTTTTGTGACAAAATTAAATTTTTAAATTTTAAGACTCAGTAAAATATTTTGTAGAGAAGAAAAAAGTGAAGTTATTACACATATATAATATTAATTTTTTACATTATTTAAAAAGAAATTTTTTTGAAGAAGCTACAACGCATTTCTAAACTTAATAAAATAAAAAATAATAAAATAATAAATTTATTTTATCCTTATAATAAAAATAAGTTTACAATCTTTTAACGTAATTGTATCTGCAAATTTTGTACGTATGACATGAATCAAATTATTTCAGGTAAAAATTTTAGTACCTAACAGCACTGCAGGAATGATAATAGGGAAAGCGGGAAATTATATCAAGCAGATAAAAGAAGAATCTGGCTCGTATGTTCAAATTAGTCAGAAAGCTAAAGACCTGTCTCTTCAAGAGCGGTGCATAACAGTGATCGGTGAGAAGGAAAACAATCAGAGAGCATTACAAATGATCCTGGCGAAAGTGGCAGATGACCCGCAAAGTGGCACTTGCCTTAATGTCAGTTACGCGGATGTGAGCGGTCCAGTTGCAAATTACAATCCTACAGGCAGCCCGTACGCTCAGGCGCCCGCGAGTACACCTACATACACATCTACAGCTGGTCTCAATACAGGTTGGTTTAAATAGCTTAATAATGCTGATGAAATCGGCCATGCGACAAGCAGAGCAAAACTTTATTAGCATAGCATTATCAGCGATAAGATTGCATGTCATTTACCGTCTAATAATATTCACAGATATAAGACTTTTGTAAGTAAGTACGCGCTTTTTCTTGATCTTTGTTACTTAGTAAAATGTAAGTGCGCGCGTGCGCGCGTAAATACATGATGTGAGAGAAACGTGAATTTTTTTCATCACTTTTTACTTAAAAGAAACTAATAATAGCTAGTATATTTAGCAAAGAAACACAATGTGTTAGTATCTTCTCTTACAGTTATACATCACGATTGAAGTTGGATCCACACTGCGTGTATAACTCGCGAATTAACGAAATATTTGTCTCCGTTTCCGATTGGTAAAATATTGTTGTGATTATTTGTCTACTTTTTTTTTGTAGTGAGTATCTTGAACGGTGCTGGTTTGAGTCTTAATCTGAATCTGGGCGCGGCTATTACCGCGGGCACGGCGCCGGTGACGACGCAGCTGCTCGAGCACATAAAGCTGAATCTACGCACGTCGGGCTTCACCGAGCCCGCGGCTGCGGAGATACTCACGGCAATCGCGACTCTCGCCAAGTACAACATCCTCGGGATGGGTATCGGGATGCCGTCGAGTATGAGCTATCTGGGAAATCCGATGGACAGTACGACTACTGCGAACGGCTCGAACAACAACGGCGGTGTGTTCGGCCCGATCGGGACCGTGCCCGCGCTCGGTTCAACCTCGCCAACGCCGCGCAACACCCTTGATCGTTACGAGCCGTTCGATCCGTTTCGACAGAACAACACCGCCGCCAACGCGATACATCTGAACAACAATTCGTTTGGCCTGGGCACTAACCAGTTATCACTTGTAAGTAAGAGTCCTACACAGGTAGACGCCAACAACAAGGAGACCAAGAAGTTAGACATAGAAATTGCAGAGGTTATAGTGGGAGCTATTCTGGGACCCGGAGGTCGTGCCCTCATTGAGATTCAGCACCTAAGTGGCGCCAACATACAAATCTCTAAGAAGGGCATGTTCGCCCCCGGTACCAGGAACCGCATAGTAACTATCACGGGTTATCCCAATGCGATCAATACTGCTCAATACTTGATCGAGCAGAGGATCAGCGAAGAGGAGGCGAAGCGAGCGCGTCAGAATGCCATTGCCAGTATGATCCATTGATTTCAAGTGTAGCAATTTCTCTTGTCTATCTCCATTATTGAGCTCCGTTGTTCACTTCTTCACAACTCGGAGAAGGCAGAGCATGTCCGGACAAACACGGCGGTTCTCTTCTCTCCTCTATATATATGTATACTTTGACATATATATATACATATACATATATATATATATATATATATTCGTTCATCGTCAAATCTTTATCACCCGTTGTCATCTATCGCACTATGTTGTCACTATAACGCTTGCATTATCGCATCACTTATGTTCATATCCATCATGGCTCGTCAACATTTATCACATTTATTCTCTTTTAAGATTATTACGATATATATATATATGAATTATTATGCGTATGTTATACGATATATAATTAGTACGATTGTTCTGTGATACACCACATTACGCGGCTTTATCACACACGACACGCGTGTACCGTATCGGAGTTGCCACGAATAACTAGTTGTTATTAGGGTATAGCGTATAATTCCCGTTGAGGGTAATCCACAACGCAATTGTTATCGATTCAGAATATGAATTAGCGGCATCTCTTTAGTCACACGAATGTTCAAGTCATAAAATCCAAACTATGTCACACACATGTGAAAAATATTTGAAAATATTTCTTCTCGACAAACAGACTTTTGTCTGGACAGTTGCATCCAACTATCAATCGCTCCCTTTGAATTTTAAGGGATATAAATATCATTGTGAGTTTGAAACGTCAACTCTTACACATACCGACACATACACACACGCACATACACACAGAGAATTCTCAACGTAGAAATGGCACTGAATCCTGAGTCTGTCATCACGCTGATTAACCGAAATGTTAATGAGACAAAAGAGATCGACATTCTGAATTGTCTTTTGAGATGGGAAATACTTAGACTAATAGACTCTCCTCGCTTTTGCAAAATGCAATTATTTGAACTTCGTTCATCGAGTACAGAGTAATACCTTGGCAAAACCAAAGAGTTTATACGTATGGGATGCTTCGGCAGCAAGGTCACGAAGATTTGTAAAGGCCGAACATTTTAGAGTGTCTCAAAAATTCGTATCCTTTTTCCTCCCCGAAATATCCTGTACTGTACATCCTTGGCTGGAAGTTAAATATATATATATAAAGTTTATCCAAAGTGAGAAAGCTATTCTATATATATACAAACATATATTTATATATTTACAACGCTGGCTGGCCCAGCTAAATAAATAACGGATAACTCCTTATTGCCAAGTTATATTCTTAATTCCAAAGCGTTCACAAGTCTCCATCTCAGAACGAACCTCATCTAACTAAGTTTCGTAGCGTTTAGATTTAATATATATACGCTAGAGAGACTAACATCAAACGTTGTTACTTTTTAACATGTATTTTTAGGGGATGGAAAAATATGTTCGCGCTAGCACTTGTTCACTAGGATAAGCGACTCATGTTTGCGCGTCATTTTAGAGATAAACATTCTCTTATTCTGCATACAATTGTTCCGTTAACTCATCTCGAACTTTTTAGTCTAATTATTTCCTCTTCTAAGGCGGTTCATCAGATAACTGCGATCGAGATCTACGTGTATCTTTGCCTAGTGTTTAGTTTAGTCTCACTCGAAAATGAGGACTTGACGATTGGAATTTAAATATTATTATGTGCCTTTTGGGAGAAAGTAGTGTGTATTGACGTTTGCTTTCTCGCGAAAACGACGCGAACGTATATTCGTTTAAAAGCAATCTTTTTGACGTCTTATTTAAACGTTTATAATCTTAAACGTTTCTACGCCGTGTGCGAGAATTTTTACCAGTTTACGTATTTTAAATGATTTAGCTCAAAAGTATATCAATTCGACTTTAAACCGCATGAGTGTCTTTTATTGTCTGTTGTAGTCGTTATTACTTTGACATGTTTTGATTATCAGACAAATCGAAATAGTTTTTGGTTTCGGTATGGGTAAAAGAAACGTATTTTTGTACGCTAAAAAGTTTCTGTTTATGTAAATGTGAGCCAACACAAAACGACGAAAGATTTTGATAAATCTTGAAAATTTGCCACGGAGAGGCGACAGGTCATTAAATGCTAGGATCACATTGTGCGAAAAATTCCCGGACAAATTTATTGCGTTCTATTAAAGAAAAAGAAAGATTATTTGCTATATATAGAAAGCAGTGGTTTTCAAATTTATTTTTTTCTGAGGAGAGAGGGAGATATATAGACAAAATAGGAAAGGGGTGATATATGCTAAGTAGGTAATTAATAACGGGTTTTTTTTAGTTAAAATGATTATTATGTTAAAATGTTAGCTTTATATCATTAATGAGCTGCATAACCTTGTACACTGTAGATGTATGACAAGTACAATTCATAAATTGGAGGCATTGGCCCACCGCTCTTCAAATGATAACTTGTATATTTATAAATAATTGCATAACGGGAATGAGATAATATATTATGCAGAAAAAAAGAGGACATATAAATATAAATATATATATATATATGTATATATGACTAGCAGTGACCGTTTGTATGTTGTTACTTAAGAATTAAGTAATTGAGTATGTATTAATTAATTAATTACTCATTGACACACGCAGAGAACAGAGAGCTGATTTTTCTTCTAATAGACACGTCTTCTCAGACTGCGCGAAGACGAGGAGAACACGCTGAAAATGAGCGAGACACAGCCAGTCTGACGACGCCATAAAGAAAAGGGTCGAGTTTGACCTTTTTTTTATGCTGGTCGAGATACACGTAAACTCACTGACGCGTTCCAAAACCATTTTAATATACAAGCGGTTACTACTCCATATGTGTATGTTACAATGAAAGCATGGAAT
The DNA here is from genome assembly GCA_014825475.1 of Pseudomyrmex flavicornis. Taxonomy (NCBI): domain Eukaryota; kingdom Metazoa; phylum Arthropoda; class Insecta; order Hymenoptera; family Formicidae; genus Pseudomyrmex; species Pseudomyrmex flavicornis. The sequence goes on from QVNW01002008.1 coordinate 20,387, forward strand.
CAATAGAAGCATTGAATTCATATATATATACATATATATATATATTCTTTCTCTAAACAGTAAATCCTGTAAATTTACTTATTATAGTTATATTTCACGTTTTTATTGACTCCATTCTTTTACTGTAACATATGTGTGTATATATATATATATATAAATATATACATACGTTAATATATACATATATGTATATACAATATATACATAGATATATAAATATTAAAAATATATATATATATGTTATATACAGAGAAAGAAGATGCTGATGATTAGATTATTACGAAAAGAGAATTGTTGAATAAATAAAATATATAATTCATGTATATATATATATATAAGTGTATATTACATATATACACACACGTAAATGTTATATATAAGAACGTGGAATGATATTGCAAAAGATTGTTGATAAAATATTTGCGTCCGCAGAAAAAAAAAGAGAGATAACAGATGATGTTTATCCATAAATTCTATGTGAACTACTATCAATGAAACTTCTCACACTGTGTTGCCCAAATACACTAAAACAGTCACCAAGATACGAAATATATTAATTATATATATAGATAGATCAAATTTTAAGATTTTAAAATTAAACATATATATATATATCATGTAAATGAGAAATTTAGTGTTAATTAAATTAGTGTATTCTGATGGCCTTTGTGCTATTAATGTTAACAGCGGCTTAATACATTTCATATTGATTATTAATACACAAACAATGTAAAACAAAAATTTTGTCATTTTTCAAAAATCACAATAGATCAATTAATTGGATCACCGCTGAATTCTCATCGCAATCCATCATATGGTCGGCTACGAACACTGTCTCGCGGACTGCCGGTAGGCGCGCAAAGATGCTGACTTCGTATCTCGCGATACGAAACAAACGCGTTAAAAAAAAAAAAAAAAAAAAAAAAAAAAAAAAACTTGTTTCACAACAAGACACACATACACAGTTTTACTACTCTGTCACCGCTACAAATATGTACGTTACCTGTTAGATTTAATATTATTATTTATTTTTCTTTCGTACGTTCACAATTGTGTGTTATATTTATCGTCCTAATATTTATTATTTGCAAGAAAGTCGAGAAACGTCGAATTGTGAAACTATCGATTGACAATGATTTACATTCTCTTGTTAAAGTTTGTGAGAGATATAGCTGTGTAGTTTTTATCTGATCGTAAAGTTGAATGAGAACGAGACTTGAACGGCACGAAATCTAGTTTTAATTTTCAGCTGAAAAAAGTGGGATTTTTTATTTTTTGTTTGTTCGCTTCCGGTCTTGTTCTCACGCGGTTGTCGCATATTCGCAATAGTTATTTTCGCAATCCCAGCATCCCCATTTTGTGTACGAAATGCAAGAAGAAACATCCTGCCGTGTCTCTGTAAATTTCATTAGCGCAGCGTAACGTAATGGAAACGGCTGGTTTTGTGATAAGCAGCATATGTCTGTTGGTACAAAGTACAAAATAGAGCACGAGTTACGACGTACATGTTTGTAGAGATGCAAAAAAAAAAACAACATATATATATATATATATATATATATATATATATACCTGAAAGGAAGCGGAAGGTCTCTGGTAAACAACTTGTAGGTAGCATCCACGTTCACTTGTAGGATAAGAATTATTACGATTTCTCTCTTGATATGTAAACATTCCGTGTAGTAGAGCAGATTTTATGTATATAAGACTAGCTGTGATGGAGTTGAAAAGGGATGTTATGTATATTTTAACGGCTGTGTGTGCCAGTACACACTGAGAAGACGACGAGAATCATATATATGTTGATAGATTATAAAATTGTAGAATTTATTTTGCGCAGGATGGTAAAGTTCGCGACAACATGCAAAAAGTTCGACCAGGTCAAGGGGAGATCGAGAGGAGAAATGTCAAAGTGAAAGAAAGGGAGCTTCGTCAGTGCGCGCAATAACTCGCGCGATTATACGAGAGTGCGTAATACGAGAGAGAGAGAGAGAGAGAGAGAGTTATTTTTATCGTAATCATGACCACAGAGAGATCCGGAAAAATCCGATTAAGTAAACGCAAATGTGTAAAATTCGTCAAAAGACGAATCTCTTTGCGATTCCCATGAGAATTGTTATATTACCGAAGAAGAGAGAAAGAACGGGTTTTTACACACATAGAGGCCATAGAACGCGATCCAGAGCCAGTTTAACATAAGTATTTTCTTTATAGTATACGTTGATTTTAAATGGTACCGATTAATGATCACATCATCCGATAAGATTGAGGAGGTAAGGTTCAACTTATTTGCTTCGAAGCGTCGTTCTGTGTTTATTCCTCTCGTTAAATGCAGACGAAAATAGAATAAATGCTTTGGAAACATTTGTAGAACACTTTGGACTTTACCTCCGATATTATATCAGGAGAGACAGTTCGCTGAAAGCGTTACCTGACGAAAATAGTGGTGGTGTAATATTCTTGGGAATATACGCGCAGTTTATTTCGCTGAACGAAATAAACGAGCACGCTGAATACTTTGTAGATTCAGAATTTGCAGATGGTTTTGAAGTGCACATCTCGAGAAAAGTGACGATTTGCGTTTATCGACTGACACACTTTTCGTTTTCAGAAGCCTATTCTCCAAAAGTATCCAAACATCCACGCGCGAACGAAACACGTGGTTCACCATCATTGAAGTAACACTTTCAGTTGAACTTTTCCAATGTCGTTTAACAGCGTGTGTGTGTGTGTGTGTGTGTATACACTAACTAGAGTACAGAGTACATTAATGGTTTTTCGCAGTTTTATTGTAGACAAACAAATTCACTGATTAATAGTCCTTCTTCACAGAACAGTTAAATTAACAAATAAATTAATTACGTAAGCTGAAAAATACATTCTTTTTTCGAACAAATGTAAAGAAATGTGACAGGCGCACTGAACAAAACCGTTGAATGAACTCTAGCACGTATGCTTTACTGCACACTAGTGATATACACACACATCAGTCGACAATTAAATGAAAAAAGCGTCCAAGTTAATTCCAATTCTTGCGTGCGTGTATCAAAGATAATTTTGTTACGAACGCTAGATCGAACGATTGATACGTGTGTCGCGGAGTATATTGAATTATACTAGCAAAGGGTTTTTTTTTTTACTGGTAACGAGAGTTGTTGCGCTTTACGATGTAACAATATTCGCACAGGAACAGGTTTAATCCTTTCCGTATTGACAATCTCAAATGATCAGTGATGTGAATTCTCTCTTGAATTCTTTTTTTTTTTTTTTTTTCAGAAGATACGCGATATAAAAGAACACACGACTCAGTGAAGAAAAAAAGTTTTGGCTAGTTTTATACTTCTGACAAATTGACACGATCGAGTGAAATGTATGATTTCAGATGGATTTACGAGAACGGAAGGGAGTAAACACGTTCTTTTTTTTTTTTTTTTTTTTTTTTTTAATGAATAATGCAGTCGCGTCTCTGCACAAGATGGCAAAGCAGTATTGGTCGGCCAGTCAGTGTTACCTACGAGTTGTTTAATAGGAGAACGTTATGTTATTTTTACACTAGACCGGCAGTCATCATCTTTGTTAAGAAAGTCTTTTATTTTTGCAGAAAATACCTTGTTTTATTTAAGAATATATATATATATATACACATATATATATATATATAAAGTTTAAGAATTATATATTTTCTCGTTTGTCAGCCCGAGTTGGCAAGGAAAAACGACGGCGCGACGTCGCGCAAACCAATATATATCGTACGTCGCGTCGTTCGCTCGAATAGGTGTAAGACATGGATTACAGTTTAGAGACATAGAGAGATGAGAGTTAGTTTCTTAAAACAAATCTCTTTGCAAAAAGTCGTAGATTTTGAAACACTTCAAACGATAAGTAAATCGATGTCCGAGACAAAAAAAAAAAAAGAAAGAAAGAAGAAAAATTAACTACATATGTATCCGTATACGCGACATACGCGTGTACGTACGAAAATTGTTAAGAGAAAAATCCAGAGAGATATATATATATATATATAAAACACATTATATATAAATTATGAACTCTCGCGCAACGTGAAAGAGGAGAAGGAGGAGGAGGAGATATATAGCGTGTAGTGATCAGGGAAATGTAGCAATTACATTGACTCGCCTCAAATCTAATTACAATTAATTGTTAACAGTAACTATTATTAACTGAATTCGACACTTCGTCGCCGCATTCGGAAGGTGACTCGCGTGTCACGTTACTTGGCTGTGTGTGCTAGGCTACGTCGTAAAAAGAAATCACATTTCCATCCTATTTCATCCACTTCGCTCGCATAAAAAAAAAAAAAAAAAAAAAAAAATCGCAGAGAAGAAAAATCGCCAAACAAAAAAAACAAAAAAAAAACGAGGCAGAGAGAGAATTAACATTCGGAGAATCGCGTCTTATTCGGGAAAAATAAAAGAGAAAATATCATCTTCTACGTGTCTCGCCCGCAACTCTCTACAGTCTTTAGTGCCATATAACGAACCTTTTTTCTTCCGACCTCTCGTCCCTTTCCCTCCATCTCAGCTGTCACATTTGTTAACGTTTTTTGAAATGTGTGTGTTAAAGTTGTATATCATATATTATACATTTATCCTGCGCCAAAAAAACGCAGATCGTTTTTATCGAGAGGTGAAAAACTGTATGTTAATTTCTTATTAAACATGCTACCCTAAACAAATATCGTTACGTATGAATTACATTACAACAGAAGAAAATATCTCCTACTGCACCTACTTAATTTGCAATATACACGTAAAAAGTAGAAAAAACACAAGCCGATGCTTTTTGCTGATAAACATTGAATACAGCAGATTGAGAAATGTTGTTCAAGGAATACTTTTTGGATTTCACTGTTGTCGCGTTTACACGTTTCGCGTTTCTCTATATATATATACATATATATATAGTTTCACATGTAAATTTTATTAAAGCACATTTTCTTTATATGTACAATCTTGTTCCAGCTTATGCTACGTGATCAGCGGTAATAGTTAAAAGCCAGAAATATGCAACAATTTCTGAACTAACTCTCGCGCACTTGGCAATTTGGCACAGCAATCCGGCAATCCGGTCTCAAAATTTGAGAGAAGAGAAAAAATCTTCCGATCACGCATGAGTTACCATCGAGGTCAGTGAATTCAGTATTATCGTAAACGTTTTTTTCTCCATCATTGGCATAAATATATTGCAAAAACGAGTTTGCATTAAATTTTCAAAGATGTATAACTGCATTTCGGTAATATCGATATGCGGATTATTGTCCAATATTTAAGAAAAGCTATTAAAAAAATTATATATATACATATATAGACGAGCAAGTACTTCGACTACTTGCAATACAGATTAAAAAGTTGATCATTGTTTCAGAAAGAATGTTGCATTTGTCTCTGTCAAGATTTTTATCTTCTCTACTTGTTAGTTTACTGCCACTGTTTTGCAATTGTTTGCTATAATCAAATGTTTGAATAGGACAAATTTAATGATATAACCGAGAAAAAAATCAATATAAAAAAAAAAAATACAATATTATAATACACTAATAGCTAGGACACTAAGATATAATGCTGTGGAAATTAAGACGTTAAACAAAAAGAAAAGTATAAGAATTTATTTACTGCATCGTATTGAGTGACAATAGTACAGACGAAAAAAAATTTATTGCATATATATATATATATATATATACATATGTGGTACGAAAGTGTAAGATTGTACTGAAAATGTCTGTTACACATTTACTCCCGTATTTCAGAAATTCATTAAGCATGACTCAAGATATATTTCCCGCATCACGACTCTCGTTTTCCTAGTTTGTCATTCTCACGAGCCGCATGTAAAATCCTGTGTTGCTCGTGAGAAAGTAGAGAAAGAGAGAGAGAGAGAGAGAGAGAGAGAGAGAGAGAATTATATATACATATATATAAAGAAAGAAAATAATAAATATATATATATATACATATAATAATAATGTACGTTATAATAGTCGGTAATATATATATATATATTAAAAGAAAACGTAACGAGACGACCGTTGCACATCCGTGGCAAGTAAGAACGCGTTCGTTACACAATTAAATAATTAAGACGGTTGTACAAAATTGTATGTAATGTTATTTTATGGGAAGTGAGAATATATATTGTAATAGAGTTAGGTTGTTAATATGGTATATATTATTTTGGGTATAAGCGCGTGTAATGTAAAAAAAAAAAAAAAAAGAATAATATATATATAAAAAAGAAAACCAAGAAACACACTCGGACATGTGAGATCGTTGTTGTTGAGATAGAAGTAGTACATAGCAGCTCGGGGATTATACAAAAAAAAAATAATATAAAAAAAAAAAAACAAACTATTGAAGTAGCGAGAGAGAGAGAGAGAGAGAGAGAGAGAGAGAGGAAGGGAGAGAGAAAAAATAATATATATATATATATAAAGAGAAAGTGTATGGAAAGGAAAAAACAGGAAGGAAACTATTCAGTACCTTGTTGAGTATACATATATATATATATATATATATATGTATATTATATATGTATAAAAGAGAGTAGCCGCGTATATACATGTATATTCCTATTGAAGCCGGAAAAGTACACGTGAATGCGCGTGTGCTCTCATCTCATACACACACTCATAACTCGCTCACACATAAACGTAGAGAGATATACACACACACACACACACATATACTGTAACATGTAACACGTATACAACAAAACACATATAACGTCAAAATTGCATGTATAACACACGAATAGAAAAACAATGTTCTTGCGGACGAAAAGAAAAAAAGAGAGAGAGAGAGAACGCGCTTCACTTTCGCGACGACACACAAGTTTCTTTTCGTACAACTCACACACACTTAACGGCGAATTATTAGATCAAGAGAAAGAGAGAGAATAGTGTTATCTTCCATGATATAATATATAAAACAAAAAAAAAATATATATATATATATATATATATATATTTAATCGACATATATGTAAGAGCGAGAGAGCGAAAGAAAGAGAGAGCAGCTGGCTGCGAAGGTACCATAGAGAGATTTATTCGTCTCGCACCGTTAAAATGAAAAATCACGCGATCAAGTATTGTACCTTACATTCCTTCGGCTATAAAAAAAAAGTAATTTAAGGACACACACATACAACACGCGACACACCATGTACCTACACACCGTTTTACACACACGTACACATTACACGCACGGCAGCGTGCGTTTCTCCTCATCATGCGTTTTACCGAGTTGAAGCAAATTATATTAAAAATAAGCGATTTATTAGATGAGAATCCATCGTTATCCGATAAAAAAAAAGAAAAAAAAAACAATTTTACGCTATATATATATATATATATAATTGATGTACAACAACGTCGCACGCACGACGGTTTGTTCGATTTTTTCCTCGTTGACGCGAGAACGACGGTGCATTATGAGCAATGTGGGCAAATTGCATATTTTTTAATATTGCGAGGAGTGTCTCGCCTCTCCGTGAAAAAAAAAAAAGAAAAAAAAAAAGAAGCGCGGAGAGAGGAAAAAATAAATAGAGGAAAAAAAGGGTATTGCGATTTAACTTCTTGCTAGAGACAGAGAAAACTAAGATTATATCGATATTTAACGCTAAGTTAGTAGTAATAAAAGTAGTAACTTCTCTCGGAGGATACACTTAAGATGAAAATAAATCTTTCACGCAAAAGGAAGGCGAAAGATATATATTGTGATCGGTTTTTGCCGCAAGGTGAGAGAAAAACCTATATAATAAATATATGTATCTGTGGTATCGTTAATTTTTATTTTTTATTTTTTTTTATCACGAATGCCGACAAAATTTTTAGGCCAATATTCTTTAACTCTTCAAGCGTTGCACGCATGCAATTACGATTCTTTGCGCAGACAAAATTTATGTATCACAAAATATAATATAGCTGCGCAACGAAACACAAGATAATGAGATTGTCGTTACAAGTTACAGAATAAGGGGGGCTGAAAAATAGAACGAAGGCGCGTACGCGGACAGTTTGAACTTTGCTCTGTTCGAAAATTTTATTTCATTTACTAATTAAAATGAATATGTATAAGATAAGCATTTGGTTGTCGAATAAAAAAAAAAAAAAAAGAAAGATGTATATTAGTTAATATTAGTTTGCCACAAACAAGTAAATGGTCGGTATGTAGACAATAATATATATTACAAAAGTGTTTCGCCTGAGATTACTTGCGTGAGAAGAAGGGGCATTTTTTTTTCTTTTTGTTATTTTACGTGTAATTGATTAATTAATGAATTAATTGTACAATTATCTAACAACGTGAGAATGTGCATATTGATGAAAGTTTCGATATTATCACTGACGCAATCGATACCTAACTGTTTCTCTCATGGTGCTATAATCTCTACATCGCGCACAATCTCGAATCGACTATTGTGTTTCGCATGGAAATTGTTCATCAATCTCGAGCATTTGAATACGCATTCGACTGTAATTGACGATACCACGGATATCAACCACGTGAAACATCTCGAAGAAAATAAATATTACCGCTCACGACAGAAAATCACACATACATGCATAAGAGAAAATTATCTATGTTAATGGTTACAAAAAAGAAAAAGAACGAGCAAATGGAGATACATTTCTGTTAAAAAATAAAATGGACAAGAAGATGTCAAAAATTATTGCATATATTAGTACAATTTCTAAGGCTTATACAGAGAATCCTCTATTTATTGATCGAACGCAGAGAGTGATGATATAACGCGAATTTGCTTTTTTTTTTTGCAGTTTTGCTCGTTTACGAAGTTAACAAAATCGAAAATTGCTTGTATAGAAAAACTCGACATGTCTTCTTTTTTTTTTTCTTTTTTTTTGGGCACCACTATTGTTATCTTTGATGAAGTACATATAATTTTAGTTCACACAGCCTTTTTGGCCGACAAAAGGGTTTTAATCTTTATAAATGATGATTATTCTCGACATTTCTCTAACACACATTTGTTCGCATCCACAAATTGTTATTCTTTCATCATCAATTTATTCCATTCAATGTTAAATAATATATAAAAAGTTTAAAGAAAAAAAAAACAAGAAAAAACCGACAAAAAAAAACAGACATAATATATTAACTATTTTCACTCATTGAGATGCATCGTTACCTGTATGACAAGTGACCATAATAAGAGCATAATAAACAATCGCTCATTAAATGCATTCTGTTGTTCTTCATTTCATGACCTAGCCACCATCCATACATCCATTTGTCCATTCAGTGTCGCAGTATGATCACGTCATACGCGTTCATCGTCTCTTCTCATTCACCGGACAGGTTCTCCTGTTGAATTTGCTCAACGACTCGATTTAAAAAAAAAAAAAAGAAAAAAAAAAAAGAAAAGAAATAATAATAATAATTGTAATTTTGTGGAAATTAGGAAGGTGCATTCTTCTGATAAATAAACGGGATTAATTGAATCGGTGCTTCGTGAGAGAAACGACGTGACCTTCCAAATTTCGACAAAAAAAAAAAAAAAAAAAAAAAAAAAAAATAAAAAAAAAAGTTGTTATTGTTGTTGTTGTTATTATTTGTTATTATTTAAATCTCCAACGGATCAAAGTTAACTAAAAGATTCACCGATCGAGACTCCTCTGTCTCTTTTTAATCTCCAAAAAGAGAGACGGAAAGTCTTAGAAAACGAGATCATTTCCATTTGTTTTAAAGTGCATTCTTTGTTATTTTATTTTTGGATATATTTAAAATGAGAAAAGAAAAGTTTTTTTCCGCGGAATTGTGTGTTGTGTGGGTGCCCGTGATTGTACTGTTCATCCTAGATTATAAGATTCTGTCGTTCACGAGCGCAGATTCTCTCAGTTTCTAATGTATAGACAAAAATCTCCGCTTAGCACAGTATTTGCAGTGACAATATATATCAAATGACGCGGTTAATTAATTATGTGCGGTTATATTTCAAAGGTATCGCGAGAGGGTGATGATAACTGCCTCGCTGAGCAAACATAGTTAATAAAAAGTTTGCGATATATATAGACAACAAGATTACACGACATTCCGCATATCACGGCTTTTTTGTATAAAAAATGATAATATTCGATTTTACGAATAAATATATTTGTATTCTCTTGTATATACAATATGTACCTCACCACGAGTAGCAAATTAATCACAATTGTAGAACATTTGTCTTTTCATTCTTTTTTTCTCTTTTTTTTTACAGTTTCTAAATGTATCTCGAGTGTGTGATAAGAGATGCTATTCTAACTAGTCAGTAAAAAAAGAAGAAAAAAATACGACGGATATTGTATTTTTTACACGACGAATTTTACTTGTAAGACAAAGTATGTTGGGAGATAATATTATTTAGCGGGCGCGAAGAGAGAGAGAGAGAGAGAGAGAGAGAGGAGTTACACACGATTTACTTTAGACGATATTATCAAGATTTTGATAAAAAAAAAAAAGACATGTAAATTTGTAAACTGAAGAAGTAAGAAATAAAAAGTTATTTTTGTATGAAAAATTAGATAATTGACAGACCGTTTATTTTGAGCTCTTGCATATATAATATGTTTACTCGACATACATCGATTTTCTCGGCGAAATTGAATGCGAGAATTCTTCGTACGATCAATTTGTCGAAGAGGAATTTTAACGAAGAAACGAGCAAGAGTTACATTACTTGGCAGATTTGCACGGTAAGTCTTTCATTTATAATGTTTAATTAGTTTCAGTTATAGTTTCATTATTATCCAGCTTTTGTTCAAGTTTTAAAGAAAATTGAGTTTATTTTTCCACGCGTATAAAAAACAAAAATATTTTAAAAATTTGCAGAAAAAGGAAAAAAAAACAAACTTTGAATTATTTTATAATTCAAAGCAGTTTGAGCCAAAGAAATGATAAATAGATCTAATTGTCAGAATTGTGTGAATCTTATTAATAATTTGTTTGCACGGTAAAAAAACAAAATAAATATCACTACAGGCAAAACGTAGTTTTATTTGGGGACTAAATGAGCATACAATTACGAATGCACTTGCTGTTTTGATCTTTCTCTCATGGAACTACTACAATGTAGTTTAAACGTGTAATATTACTATATTGACACAGAATCTTTTTATTCGCTATAAGCAGTATGAACATACACAATAATCATTTTGTATTTTGCTTATAAAATATTTATGCGCCTTGTATTGTATTATATACGTGTCAGTCGCTATGCTTATCGTAATAATTATTATTTATTCTCATTAATGGCGTTTGTGAAAAGTCTATTTAGAATCATTGTGACAGGTGGAAACGGTTGTGTGTTATTATTGCCATTATCTCGTCGGGTCGTACACATCGCAAATGTGGTTTCGCGCGCTATGTCGTGCTAAAAAAGTCACATAAAAACCAGGATAATACACATTCGTAATATTTGAAAAAAAAAAAAAAAACAAAAAAACACCAAAACTGTCAATGCATCAAATACATGGTAACGCAGAAACGTGAGAATGACGTGACCCACATTGTACACATATACATAATAATATACTATATATATTATCCATTATTCACACATTTTCTTTTTACACAACATACCGTCTTTCTATTTCTTGCGCATACATTTGTTTCTAGGTGACATCGACTCGCCGGAAAAAAACGAGAGAAAAGACACTTATCGAGAATGTCTGCGAAATATAAAAAAGATCAGTAGAAAGCGGGAATATATAATTTTTGTCAATAACTATAGAGATATTATAAAAGACGCTATAAACCTACGAAACACAATTCGCCAAAATCGAGTTATCAAAAATAAGTTTACGAAACGTCTATATATAGATACATCTATATTTTCAGGAGCTTACAAAGTGAGAAGATCGCGAATAATAAGAAGCACGAAAGCAACCAGTCGGTTACTTTCGCATAGAGAAAATACGCGATAATTCGTGAACAGCGTTGTTTACGATCAATTCTTGATCACTTAAAAAAAGAGACAGAAATTCTTTTCACAATGGCACTTAAATAATAATGTAAGAAACTACAGAGCTCTTTGTGTTTATTCAATTTAGTTATAAGAGTCTACACTTAACACGATGTCGTAACATCGCAATAAAAGTCAGCGCGTTACCAAGATATTTCTAATCTTATTTAAGAGCTATCTATATAACTAGAATAACACAGCTCGTTTTTTTTTTTTTTTTTTTTTTT
>QVNW01002009.1:0-43146 GCA_014825475.1 Pseudomyrmex flavicornis
ATAATTTTATCGGATTAGTCGGTACAAGTTCCCAACCTGGTAGGTGGTCGATATTTCGACCACCCCCGTCCTCTAAAGGTTAAACGGCGAGAGAAACAACCGACGTCCGCGTATCCGCATTTCTTGCGTGACCTGAAAAAGGGGAAATTAAGAAGAGCAATCCAAAGGAATCGATATAGACTTATGGGCGTCATTTGTTTTGTCGTGGATGAAAAAGACGAGATAGAAATGGGTAGGCGTTCGTGAGGCTGCGAGCTCGCGCGCGTTTCCCTTTCTCTTTCTTTTCTCCCCGCGGTTCTCGCTCGCGCACACGCCCTTCCTCTGCTTCTTTCTGTCTGTTTCTCTTTCTCTTTCTCTCTCTGTCTCTCTTTTTCTCTCTTGCACGTGCAGTGTCAAGTTCATCGTTCAACGTTCGTCCTACGTGTGCTAACGCACTCGGCTCCGCTTCCTCTTCGGCCATAATTATGCCTCTTGCGCAAAAGCTTATATGGCGATGTTCGTGTCTTCGCGCAACTGCGTGACCGACGACGAGCGAGAGACCTTCTTAGCGGTCGATCGACAGCTTCGAGGTCACTTTTCCATGCACTTCCTCCGCTATATTCTCTCTCTCTCTCTCTCTTCCTCCTCAGGAATATGTCGAGTAATATCGCGAACAAGTTATTGACTTCGCATACGACGACTTGTTAATGATCCATCGATACAAGATATTTTCCTGTTTAATAACACATCAACTTTCCTATTTGTAATAACATGAATTTCAAACTTTCCTATATAATAACGCACGAGTGAAAGATAGGCAACTCGCGAAAATAATCGGGAAATTTTATATCTGAAAATTATATGGAGAAGAAAAAAAAATTACATGGAAATGATTAGAAAGTTAGGAGTACATCTATATACGCATCAGTATTAGATATTTTTGCGGCTATTACTTAGCACGTTACAACACAATTTGCATCATTGGATGCGGTGTTTAAATATGATGATACACGGGGGGACAATGGGAGTTCTTTCCCCCCCAAAAAAACTCCGTCTCTGCACACACAGCGCGGCGAAGATAGATGTGTGTTCATACCCATGTCGCGAATATATATGCGTCGAAGGAGGAAGAGGAAGTACATGACGTACGATTTGACAAAGTATTATCGATACGTGACGGGAAAGTCGATCCTTTGTTACGTTGCATGCGCGTGGGATTGCCATTCGTTGCACGAAGCGCTCGCTTTTCGCAGAAGAAACGCGCCTTGAATGAGAACATGATAGGTCATTTTCGCTAACGAGAACTCTCGGTTCTTTTTCGTGTCTCAAAACACGAGATTCACAAACAAAGAATACAAGCATCTGTTTTGTTTTATGCTCGAAAGAGAATTCGTCTTCTTAATCTTCTTAGAATGCAAATCTTCTGTACGAGAGAGAAGTTAACGCGATGTTTGCTCGCGAAAATTTACGTTCTAAAGTTTCGTAGACTAACTGTAATTGTGTCGAGAACTCACGCTGTAAGTAAACTAACGAGATAAGTTTGTCGCGCATAAACTACGAATAAAACTTCGTATTCCGAGCAACCTCTCTCTCTCTCTCGCTCTCCGCGAGCCGCGGATTTTATCTGGTTCTTGCGCGCCGGAGTTTCTCGACCTTAAGTGATTTGTCTCTTGCGACATCTGTCGCGAGAAAAGGAGGCGCGGAAGTTGTGTTGGACAGAGACACGCGTTATTGATACGCGTGACGGGAGAGTCAATTCGTTTGTTTCTTCCTTTGTGACACGACCGAGCGCGTGTGGGATTGGTATTCGTTGCGTGGCTCGTCAAAAGAGAGGAAAGAGCCGGGATGCGCCGCGGGATGAGCCAGGACGTCGGTATGCGGGCTGACTCAAATGCGCCGTCGTTCGCGAGGAGTCACCGACTTTGCGCGGCGAGTTCGTGACCGCTGCTCGTAAGTTGTACAACATATAGCGACGAAACGGAGTTTGCGTGTGTGTGTGTCGCGATTTAAGGGATCGAAGCTTCGCGTGAATTATGTCAGTTTCGCCCGTCCTCAAACTCAAGCACGCGAGTCCGCCAATTTTCCCGAATTCTAATCCAGAGAGAATCGCGCGGTTTCAACTTTCCTGCAATTCCGCGACTTTATCATTCCACGGAGCGTACATACGATGGCGTATCGAGTTTGGCACTCGAATTCGTTTTGCGAAACGCAGCGAAATCCGCATTTACATTGTTCCACTTTTGCGTCGTAGTCAGAATCAGATTATTGCTCGACGACTACGCGCGTCCCTCTGTCATAAAGTTTTTTTAAGTGATTTTGTTGCCTGTGAATTTTTTCGATCAACATCTACATTTGCACGTACATATACAATTCAAGGAATATTGCTCACAAACATTGTCGTGATACTTATGTTATTTATAGTGTGTATGTTGTAGTGTGTATATTATTAAAAATTGAAACTTCCACATATATGTACGCGCGTTTAAACATCATTAAATTTTATGCAAGGGAACATATAATAACAATGTTTCTTCAATAAACTAGTAGCGCTAGTAATTTTTTTTTTATCGAGATAATGAAATAGAATTAGATCTGCGTTCTACATATCCCGTGTAATGCCGTCGGCCGTCGGCACTGTCATATTCGATGCACCGCGAAACAAAGTCTAGTTTTGACGCTTCCGACGTCGAAGTTGTCGACGAAACTCATAATTGAAACTGCCACAGACGAATTATATTTTCCAAGTGCAACAAAGCAAACACTGAATTCTTGAACACTTTCGAAGCACAACACTGTACTCACACAACAACACGTCGCGCGACTCTAACCTTCTTCCGACGGAAGGTCGGAGAAACATCGAGAATAATACGCCGAAAACTAACCACTGAAATCACTACAATCACTTCTCCCGAGTTTCGCGAAAGCACGGATGACTTGTTCTGTAACGCGTGCCGATCGATATTCGGAACAATAACGGCGGATTAAGTGATTAAAATATCGCGAACGCGACTCTAATATCATCGTGAGTTACTCACTAAATTAGTTTTCGGCGTATTATTCTCGATGTTTCTCCGACCTTCCGTCGAAAGAAGGTTAGAGTCGCGCGACGTGTTGTTGCGTGAATACAGTGTTGTGCTTCGAAAGTGTTCAAGAATTCAGTGTTAGCTTTGTTGCACTTGGAAAGTATAATTCGTCTGTGGCAGTTTCAATAAGTTGTCGAGTTTCGACGTCAAAGCTAGACTGTCCAGCGTCGAATATGGCAGTACCGACGGCCGACGGCCGACGGCAGATATATTACATGGTGATACACACGCGGTATGTGGAACGCCGATACAATTCTATCTCATTATCTCGACAAAAAAAAAATTTACTATCGCTATTAGAATATTGAAGAAACATCGTTATTATGTTTCCTTGAATTGTGTGTGTATGTGCGAATTTAGATGCCGAATCAAAAATTCACAGGCAACAAAATCAGTTAAAAGAACTTCATTTATGACAGAGGAACGCGAGTAGTTGTCGAGCGACGCTTATTGCGCGAGCTATCGTATACGAAAGTGAATAATAATTCCAATTCGCGAGCAGTTCGTATAATGACGCGATCTCGTTTTTTTTTTTAATGAGTCCGAAAAGAGTTTTATGCGGAATGATTTTTAAGAGTGCGTGGACACACTTCTGGAAGGAAAACGTTTCACGATTTTCTTTGTGGCAAATCACGCGATAGTTTAACTTTACAATTCGGAGAATATAACAGAAAATAAAGAGGACACGTTAAAGCGACGTGTTAAGTTTTTTGTTCACTTCGTTATAAGCGTAACGGATCGACTGCCGGTGTGTGCGTAATGAAGACAGTGAAGTTAGAATCGCCAACCTCTTTAGTCGCGGTGCATGCGAGAAAGTTCGCCACGGTTAGAGAAATTGTGACGCGACGCGGGAATATGTCGATGAATGCAGATGTTGACCGACAAAGTATGCTTCACCGCGCGCTCTAGATGCACGTGCGCATCGGTGAATAATGCAGAAAGACGAACGATATACTGTTAGACCGTAAACGGTGCTCTCTACGGATCAAGTGAGACATCTTAACCTTTCCTTTTCGTTCGCTCTCGCGTATTGATAAAATATACAGTGTCTGAACAATTTTTACCAAGTCGAAGTGTAAAAATAAGTTAAGTTAATCTGAACAAAAAAGTCATTTGCCACTTTGCAAAATTTGCAATATTTATTGAGCAATTAATTAAGATCTCTAATGGCGTATATGACACAGCTTCTTGCAATCAGCTGATTCAAAACCGAAAATCATACACGCCTACAGAATCCAGATAGACTATCGCTCCACAAGCGCTCATTAAGTCATACACATATGTTAATTGATAACTATTGCGCGAATTTTGCAAAATGGCGACTTCGGTTTGAATTAATCCAATCTAACACTTCTTTACACTTCAGCTTGATCAAAATCTTTCAGATACCCTATATAAGACACACATTAGTTGCTTTAGATTATTACTCCTCGTGTTGTTCTTGTTACCTCAATAAAAAAGAAACGATTTGACGTTGAGAGTCGCAAAGAATGGCAATGCGGAGTCCGCCAAGTACTCGACGTTTGAAGGTGCCAGGAATAATTTTCTAAATCCGATAAATGGTTTTTTTTTTCTTATAATTCCGTGCAAGATCGAAATTCCCGCTTTATCTTAGAGAAAACCAAGAGTTCTCGTAAACAGTTTGCGAAAGGAGTACGTGGAAGGAACGAAATAAGATATCAAAATGTTGTTTCAACGTGAACAAAGAACACGTTCGCGTTTGACGGGGTCTGGCGAAACATCCATCGATCGACAGTTGAAATCATAATTAAGCATGCGCGTTTCGACGAGCACAATGGCTCTCAGTAGCTGACACGCCGTTGCGACATTTCATTGTCATTCCCGACACATTTCTCTTTTGTTCTATCCATCTCGGTATCCGTGCCTCTTCTCTCCAGCGTTTCCCAATGCGCGCGACGCGACGCGGCCCAACCCTTGATTCTTTTCGTGTCGTATCTATTCCTCTTTCGTTCTCCTCCGGTCCTTCCTCGTTCCTTTTCCTATTCGCAGGCAATAACGTGGATACAGACGATCGGGGGGTGTCGGGCGCGCCTATTTTCGACCGCGCCCTGCTGTCATCATCGCCGTCGTCGTTGTCGTGAGGTAGTGATTATCTGACAAAGGAGATTCCCGATTCCACGCTGTCGCCTAATTGAATGAGAGTCATATTCTCGGGGCGGACTGCCTCTCGCAGAATTGATTCGTGGAAACGGCTCAATTTGTGCGTGCGTAGGCTACAATTTTTATCTCGCTTTTTTTTCTCTCTCTCGCGTCCCTTTCGAAGCGAACACTTTCGACAACGTGTTGCGATCGGTCATCCCCTTTTGAGCGATGATCAATTTGCATATAGGTTCACGAAGGATGAAGTTTTGGATCTTGTATCTGGCTCTGTGTATAGCGAAGTCAGATCCTTCCCATTAATCCGCTCGCACTCACGAACGAGATACAACGCGATGATTGCGAAGATACTTAACTCCTCGTGGAGTCGCCTCTTCGTGGAGACCGTTTCGTTCGGCATTCTATTTCCGAAAGGACCACCGGGAGAATAAACGGACTCTTGTTTAGTCTGTCATTCTGGCAACGACCGGTCGAACGATTCGTCGGACGTGTTGCCGGTCGACGCTATTTCGAACTCCGGGGATCGTCAGGACAACAGGATTTCTATACACGACAACAACCGGCGGCGGACAACGTTCGACGCGAAATGCCGACACGTTCAATCATCGTGACGGTGGAGAAGGGACAGCGAAATTGTCGAAAATTAATACTTCTGCGCTCGCCAGCGGAGAATAAAATTGCGGGGAAAACGCGTAACCTTTGCGAAATTACGAAGTCAGGTGTTTAGCCTCGTATCGTGAGCGCTCGCCATTATATTGTACGTCCCGACAATGTACCGACGATTTTCTCGGTTCGTAGCGCGCACACTCGCGGCCTAGGTCAATTTCGACAGACTGCGAGAAACGAATGAGAAATCATTAAATTAGCGGTAAAACGCGCGATTGTTGCAACACGTTGCGAACTACGTGTTTTCCAGTTTGTGGCTGATAAAAATGCGATTTTATATCACTTACATTCTATTCTGCTATTATCGCAATTTTTTTCACGTATCTGCTATTATAGTTGAACTTTAAAAGTCGAGAATTATATCGGAATTCGTTTTTACAAGAATTTTCTGCATTCGACGTACGTTCGTTTTTTTTTAGGGGAGGGGGGGGGCGTTTTTTTTTTAACTGATAACGTTGCGCGAAGAAAACGACGAGAATTAAGATTGATGGGCGTTATTAGTTACGAGCGTCGCTTAGAACTACGCGAGAGAATTCTTCACGCTCGAGAATGAAGCGGTTAAAAATGTTTATTGTAATTGTGGTGTGCGGCGCGACTAAAACGGCCAGTTGCTCGCGCGTTAGACCAGGCGTATATTGTAACATTTTGCATCGACGACTTTAATGCGCGGTCGCCATCTCCGCCAAGCTGAGAGTCGGTTTCGCGACGTTCCGGCGCGTTAAATCGGTAAGCCACTCGGCCGATTACGAGTCGTTTATTGCATCGTCGCTCGATTAACATATTTAATTTATCGGCCGGTTCACGCCGCGCGCATACGCGCCTCGGTACTTTTGTATCGCGCGACGAGAATATGCTAATGCGATAAGCGTTCGCATTGAAAGAAAAGAAAACAACAAAGAAGAAAATAGAAAATTGGCGCAATCGCAAGACGTGAGTTTTACGATGTTCGCGACAGGATATATTTGTGTACGCGAACGATAAAAAACGCTGTTTATCAACGTTGAAATACACTTCGCTCGAAGTTGTTTTTCAGCGGCGCGGCGTTCGGCAGTGTTTGTTATAAGTGTGGACTTCGAAAACGCGCACAGCATTTTCGAAGAACAACAAGACGGTTCTTCTGGACGGTGTGCATTCCGTCGGAGATGGCGACTGCTTTTTCGTGACGCGAGTCTCGCCGGCGAAAAGTTAATTTCGTTTATTGGGGAAGGAAGAGAGGGACTAGCAGAAATGGGTCCCCCCGTAACCCACTTCGCGATCGGATTTGGTTCTTTGCTCTTCGGCGAAATTTTATTTCGGGCGCGTTCCGACGTTCGTTTATTGTTACCGAGAAAACGTGAACCCTTCAGAAAAACCATCGCCAGCCGAGACCGAAGGGAAGAATCGAGCGCGCGCGCGTTAACGTTCCAAATAAAATGTGGGCCTCCTCGACAGAGATTGCCCGAAGCAAAGACAATCCACCATTTGAATTCTTCGAATACTTCTTTCAAAATGCGCGAACGCAAGTGCGACGTAAACTTTTCGTTTACATTGAAAAACAAACGATTTCTCATTATCATCGCCTCACTTTTTTCGACTCGATTCTCACAGACATGTTCGTCAAACTTATCAAAATCTCCGCGCAATAACTCGGAACTGTCTCCGATAATGATTAAAGTACTTAGCGGAGGTGTAACAGTCATTACTTACGAAAGCGGCCACCCATCTCACCGCTCGCAGCTCACGGCTTATCGCTCTCGCAGGGCGACGCGCTCGCGAAGATCTCGGACATGTGCGCGACAAGGAAGAAAAGAGGTTTCTCTCCGGCTGGACGAGGTGCCGGTGATGCTGGTGGCAATTCCTCCGTGGCAATTACCAGCGTGTCGAGCCGCGCTATCGGCGGATAACGTCGCGTCGGGTCTCGCCGACTCGTAAACACAGGGACGATAGTTCCCCGGATAGTCGCCCGATTTTGCGGAATGATAAGAGTCTCTTTAAAGGAGCGGGCGCGCGAGGGCGGTCAAACAAGAGAAAAAAGGTCGAGGACGATATATATCTATATATATAAGCGCGTTCGTGCGCGCGCGGCGCAATCTTTAGTGCCGCGCGCTGCAGAAAACGTCATAACTCGTATCCGCGGCGGGCGAGCCGCGCAGGGCGCGAAGTTACGACTGCGCGGCTCGGCAAGGATAACGCGGGAATATATCCGCGACGATAATTGCGAGTTCGTTGGCTGCGCTCGCTCGCTCGCCGCCTGCGAGCTGCATTCGTATACACGCTTTTTCCCTCTTCGCGGCGGATTTTTTTTCCTTTCTCTTTTTATCCTTCATTGGTACTTTGGTCGGTCGGTCGATCGATCGATCGATTCGTCTCTCCAAAGGTTATGCGAGACAAGTTGAGCAACAACGGGGGCGGGAACCTTCAGAAGCGGAACTACGTGAAAATCGGAGTTTCGCGGAAAACAATTGGGGCGAAGACATTTACATATACTTTCGCGAAGTGGAGCAGCGCTGAAAACTTTCGCTGGAAACTCCCGGCGTGAATCATGATAGAGTCGTCGACGCGCGAATGTCGACTTGATGACACGAAGATAAACGATTCAGAATAATGTCAGTTTAGTCCCGAGGTAATATTTCGCCGATGAAATTCGGGCTTAGTTCGTTGTGAGTGATTTTTCACGATCGATTCAGATATGATACATGCACCGAAGAGAAGAATCTCGTGTTCGCAACTGCATTCGCTTACGTTCGCCTCAAGGTTGCAATAAAGTATCGACGTCGCGTTCGTATAGCGCAATACTCGCAGGCCTTTTAGCGATTTTGCAACGAAATCCGCAACGATAGATAGTTAGGCAACGCGGCCGGGGGTCTCTTGCGTAGCGGCGTCGTCTCTTCTTCGGCCTTTATAAGGCCTGTCCGCGGTAATAATAGCGACGATAATGACGACCGTCGACGTTGTTTCGCTAATTTTGACGGTGGAAACACGCCGGGCTCGCGAAAAAGTGGCACGTAAAAATTTGCCGTGAGAAACCGTAATGCCCCGCCGCGTAACTTCGTAAAAACCGTTCGGCGAAGGCGACCGCTAATTGCAGCGCTAATATTTTTTGGTCTACTGTTTCCCAAAACTCACATTGTCTCTTTCTTTTCTCCGTCCCTCTTTCCTCGTTCTTCGATTGTCAGCGGTGCGATCATTATTGAAAAACCGCAGCGTGGATTATCCCCCGCAATAATGCTTCACGGCCAATTAAAATGCGCTGTTGGATACTGATATACTGCAAATTAACCGACCCCGCGTTGCCGCTTAATCAGCATATTTATTGCTGCCACGCAATGAGAATCGTACGCGGGCGCAGATGCGATACGACGCAACCTCAATGTTGCAAGTAGTGCCCGAGCCTCATTCGCGATGCCTTTAATCCTCTCGAGGAGGGCAGGATGACTCGGATACCGGGTCGTATAATGGGAAATCACCGGTGGCGAGTAACTCGGTTATAAGTCATGTTGCTCCACTCTCCTGTTCCTATAAACGCGCGCATAATATACAGCGCCTACGGAATTTAAACTTCCTCGCTTCTTCGTCGCGCGCTCTCTCGCCGAGAAAGACTTTCCGTTGCCGGGATATTGATCCTTTTTTTTTTTTTTTTTTTTTTTTTTTTTTTTTTTTGTTCATGGTGACGACATTCCGTGCCGAAAATGATTTTCTTTCTCGATACACGTCCCGACAAAGATAAATGTTTTTTTTTCTTTTCAAATCGTAATTAATTTCAAGAGATGGGAGCGCAGACTGATAATAACATATATGTGATTTGTCTTGGGTTTTTAATTGATTATATTCTCTTGCACAACATATAATAATGCGCTAATTATAAATGGACTAGATCTGACGAGTCGGTATTTCGCGCGCACTGCGTACTACTCGGCGCATCATCATTTCCTTATTTTTACCGTCCAAGGTTAATTGTGATCGGTGTTAATTTACGGCATACGTAACGCGCCTCGGCCGCGTAATTGGTAGACGCATAAATTGTCCCGCGATAAACATTTTCGCGAGGAACTGGTAGATAAGATCGCGCGCCGGGCGAGAGAGACCGCGAGGGCATTAGCACCTCGTTGTGAGGAAGAGAGGGAGGGGGAAAAGGGTTTCGATCCTTCTCTATATCCTCCGTCTTTATTTTTACGGGCCGATACTAATTGCGAGCGGCGCTAATTTACAGCGTAGGTGTCACGGTTCGTGAGATGTATATTCCAATAAATCGTTTTACAATGCGGAGCGGAGCGGAGCGCGCGCTGGCGTCTAGCCCAAGCTCGACTTTTTCTCTCACCGCCGCGGCATAGTCCGCGATATTAATTGTGAGCGCCTGTTGATTTATACAAGCGTCCGTAAGCCCCGCGCTGAGCGGGATGAAATACACGCTGCGGATAAGCGTATGCAAGATCGCGAGATGAGGACGTAAAGACAAAGACCGAGCGAGGCGCTCTATACGTGTGCTCGATAATATGGTAATCATATTCCGATTTCACAGGTGCATCCGAAGGTCAGAGAGCGATTAATCGCGCTTACGCTTTCTGACGCATCACTCGACTAACGTAAATCGCGTGTGTCTGTTATTTATCTACATTAAAAAATTTTTTAAATAGAAAATTGTAGATCCGAACGCGCGAGGAGTTATTTTATGTTATAAGGGGTGGTAAGAGAAAGGGTGGAAAAAAAAAATCTCGCTCGCAGAAGATAATAGACGAGAGAAGTGGTTTTGCATTTTTATTGTATAATTCCATTGCCGGAGATACAATATCGAGCGAGGTCTGAAATTTAAAGCGAAACGCTTCGCGCGCGGACGCGATAGAAACGCTGCGAAATGCGCATTTAAAGACTCGAACAAATTGCGACTCGGCACTGCCGCGTGTCCGCCTTCTTATATATGTGTATACTAATACGCGAACATGTTCGCCGTCTCGTGATCTCACATGGAAGGCGAGTCTACGCGTACTTATGTACAACTGTGCCGAGTTCCGTACAGTTAAGTATGACTGCTACGTGCTAGTAGGCTACCGCATATGTCCTGGTCGGGGAACGACACATAAGCAGGATTCTAAGTCAATCGCTTTTTCATCTCTTTTCCAGCAGTAATAAATAACACGGCCGTTAACAAGTAAAATATTTCAAATATTTCAGTTTCCTGCAACTTGTATAACTAGATCGAAAAAAAAGTTTTAATTCTTAAAGGCTATCGTAGGTGAAATTTCACTCTATGCGAATTTTGCTTTAATGTTATTAAACAACGTAATTACTGGCAACATTAATTTTGACAACTTTTATAGATTTAAAAAAAAATATATACTGGGGGGTGAAATTTCGTCCACGATAGCATTAACGTGATAGCTTTTAAGAGTTAAATAACAAAAAATCGTAACTTAATTGTGGAGTGATTTTCTCAAATAATAAAACTTCGAGAAACCTCTGATAAACAAAAAAAAAAGTGATAACTTTATAATCACTAACTATTCAAAACCATCTGGTGTATATCTCGTTCTGTACGATATCAGTGATCCTCAAGTCGGGCGCTTCGATCACTGTATTTTCCGCAATTACCATAGCCCGCGGGTCTTCGCCGGGACAAGTAGATAGTAGACAAACGATTTTATACGCCGCTACTTAGCCGCTATCGTTCGGGCCCGCAAAAAATCATTAGGATCCGGGAATGTGTTAGCGGCGGAGAGGGTGAGGAACGGTGATTGAGAAACTCTGAGCGACGCGCGACGAGAGGGTTCGCCCGCGGGCTCGATACCGGATTATCCGAGTAGAAAATGTAATGGAACGAGTAAAGTTTGCGTTCACGCATCGTTGGTCCCGCGTCTCTTGGCGAGGGAGTCTCGCTCGTGTAAAAACCGTCGTCGTCGGCGCGGTGCGAACACCACCAACGCGAGATTAGGTAACTGAAACGCGTATCGACGCGTATGTTAGCTCTCGAGCTACCTTACATGGGTGTATAGACCGAACGCAGTGCGTTCGCCATGGATAAACGCGACCGATAACGCGGGGCCGACTCGCTGAGCACGCTCGATCCAGATTCCACGAGCCAGTCCTAGTTTCCTAGAGAGAGAGACTCGGACGTAACAATCGCGCGCGCTGTAACAATCGTATCGGCGTTTTTCCTGTAGCGAGCGTTCGCGACGATTTTTCCCATTCCCATCTCTTAACGCTACACTTCCTTCTGTTTCGTTTCGAGAAACAATAACAAAAGAGAGAGAACGACTTTATAAAACAACAGTCTATTCAAGGTTCGATGTAATGAAGTCTACTTTCTACGATAATGTTAGATAATTTAGATAAGTTTTTACGCGCGATATAGTTCTTTTAGTTTTGACACCACGAGTGCGCGTTGAGCGAGACGAGCGGAAGTATGTGTCGTGACAAATCGCGCGACTTCGTGCGCAAAACGATCGTTAGACGTCGAGAGAGAGAGAGAGAGAGAGAGAGAGAAAGAAAGGTTTTGAAACGGCGCGGTTTACAATTATTACGTCGCCTTGCGTGAACGAACAGTTTAACAATCTCCCTAGGGCGCAAGCGAAACGTGGTTGGTTTCGACGATTGATCATCATGGCCAACGAGTCCGCCGCCGTCGGATAAATTAAAGTATAACAGGTAAACAGGTCGTTAAGGGAATTCTCGTCGAGATGAGATGACGGTATCGCGTTATCGCCAAACCGCGAGAATCACATCTCCCGACGATTCTCGGTCTTTAAGCGAGTCCCGCGAGGTCGCCCGATGGCGTCGTGCATATGACGCGCTTATTTATGTTCTCCCGATCCAACTCAATCCGGAAACTGTCAGTGGAATCGTCTCCACGATCAATCTTTGTCAAAAGCATGTCGGGAATGCGGGAGGGACGATAACTTGCAAGAACGCGCGCGGAAATTTTTTCTATGTACGCGAATTCTGTCCACAACCAGCATCCACGTTCCCTGTGGAAAATGTGGCACGCAATAGGTGAACAGGAATGTTTACACGAATTAACTCGCGGAAAAAAATACCGACGCGGAGAACGTAGCCGGAACAAATCTAAGATTAATTAGGTTGAACGTAACAAGCGGAAAATATTTTGAATATTTTACAACGGCGTAACGAGCTCCGCGTATATATAATATCTTGCACATACTTTATCTAATTGTACCATCGTGCAAGTACCACGCTGATTGACTTGCCTCGCGTTTTCGTGTATAAAGATTGATGGAGATTCAAACGTCTCTTACACGCGCATTCGATTTGAAAATGTGGCACACGTAACAGTAAGAAATTCCTCACCTATATATAGGAACGAGGACATCGTGTGCTATATATGTTGAACAATTTCAAAATTATCACCTTGCGTTCTTTTCTCGTTTTCAGAATCTGACGAAATTCGTGACAGACCACGAAGACAGACAGAGAGAGGTAGCGACAGTATCGGTGAGTCTCGAATCTTTCTATCTTCTAGATGACCGAGTCATCTATTATCTTCGATTTTTTTGTTAGACTCCTCGGTCGTTCCGAACGCGATAACCGCTTATTATTCCGTCTTAAAATCGCTGATCTTTCGCGCACAGTTTTTCGTATTTGAATACACAATTAAATAAAATGTGTCTCAAAGAACATAACAGTTATTTGTGTGCAATGTATCTTTAAGTAGCACATTATCATCGACAAAAATAACATTGAGAACCTCGCGTCTTTGCGTTTTTTTAAATTTTATTTCTTGGTTATTATTAGTCATTATTAGTTCTAATCCTGTAAACGTTTTTTATTAAATACATATTATGTAAACCTTGACACTGATGTCTGACGCGATTTTTTTTATTGATTAAAACGTTGCAAACGCTCTGTAAAAATTCGTGGGGCTTTATTCAACGTTCTATTGAGGAAATAACATTAGTTTTGATATATTTTTTTGAAATTCACTAAATAGTAAGATTTTCTCATTTTCAAGAATCGCTTGGACATTAACGGAGTTTTAACACGATTAGGGTTAAGTGACTTATTATTCGAGAATAGTTGCGCGAGCGTATTTTAGCAGAAAAAAAGGTTACATTTACTTAAGAAACGATAGGTTAAAGTTATTACGGCATATACGGAGAGAAAGAGAGAGAGAGAGAGAGAGTAGGAGAGGAAGGCCCGTTACTTCCGGAATTAATGGATTGTGAAAAATTTCCGATCGAGTGACATTCTCTTTAAAGGCGAGCGAGGGCGATTTATATAAAGTCGTTATCGGGAAAGGTGAACGAGCGATTAGACTCTCGTTCGTTGTTGTTGATTAAAGCAAATTGAAATACGATGCGGCGTATGAAGTTACATCGATATTAACGTTTAATTTGTATTATTAATAACAATTCTTTGTTTCGCTCATTATTTATCGTAATAATGAGCGTCAATTATAAGCGGCAGAAAAAAAAAAAGATAAATTCTTCTCGTAAACATGAATCTTTTCGTCGATTTACACCGTCATAAATTGAACTTAACGTCAAATGATAAAATCTGATCGTATCTCACACACATGCGCGTCTTCGGAGTGTAATATCGAAAAAAAATACGAAAGTCGACAGTCCACTTTGGCGAATTTATAATGTCATTCGTGCGATCATCGTAACCTTCGTCCGTGGCCTTCTTTCAAACCCGACAAGGTCTACTATACGATTGCGATAACGCACGTATTCTCGTATATTCGGTCCACGGTATTTGTATGTATCGCTGACGAGAAAGAGACACACAAGGCAAACATTTTGCTAATGAATTTTATTGGTTTGGATTTGTAAAAAATAACAGGAAAATTACGCTTATAAAAGTCATTCGAACGTTTCCGTTCGCGATCGAACGATTGCATGCGAATTGGTGATACTGTGTCGTCGGGTCGGGTTTGTCGATTTCCGGAACTCTTCTTGCGCGCGAAAACGGTACGGTCAGAAAGAGAGAGAGAGACGGGCGTGGACTACGAGCGTTGAAAATCGCGGCTGACCCGTGTGCCAGATGTTTTTTTCCTCGCGACGCCGCGCGCGCGCGCCTCCTCTTCGGGGCCAGGCATCGCCGACTCTCTGTTTCCCGTCGAGTGTACCGGCGGCCATGCATCGCCGATGAGAATATGACCCCGGCACGTATAGCTCGGGCCCTCTCCGAGTAAACTACATAGGCGTTTGCGCGCGCGTCTCTCCTCTTCTCGAGGAGCAGAGAAGTCGGTGTGTGGTGGTCGTCGTGCGAGTCGGTGTGTCGTCGTCGGCGCGGTGCGCCTTCGTGTGACGTAGGTGATGGCGGTGCTTTGCCACGGTGATGGTGGGAGTACCGCAAGGGTCAATCCACGGTCCACCATTATATTCCTTCGGCGAAGAAGAAGTCGTGGCACACGGGGGCCCCTCGGAGCGGGTTCACAGCCGCAACGACGACGACGACAACGACGACGATGACGACGACGGCGACATTCGAACGTTTAATGGCCGGAATTTGTCTGGCCGGCAGGTACACTGACAGCTAGAGTGGGTAGAGTTAGTGACTCGCGTTTGGATCGGTTAGAGAGGAAGACAAGAGGAGGTTATATAGCCGAGAGTAGATAGAGTGGAGAGTACGAGAGATAGGTACAACACACAGGCGAGACACACGTAAGTTATCACCATGGTGTGACATGCGCGTGTTGTACGCGGATCGATAGATTCTATTTCTAGATTTGTACGTATGATAAGGCAGAGCTGGTGTAATTTTTTACGCTTTAAGATGTCTTTGATGTTGATTGCTCTTTTCAATCCTCTTGTTTTCTAAGTTGTTTATTTCTATCTTAAGTTTATTTCTATCTCGCACAACATTCGAGGAGTGTCTAGTCCGTAACTAGCTCGAGGGATCGATTATTTAAAATCTTCAAGAAAGTTGTACAAATGTATTACCTAATTGTTGTAAGAAAATGAGTCGACAAACGTTGAAGCCTCTTCCTGTATTACCACATCGCAATCGTTACTCGGCCCGTTTCACGTTACAATCTGTATTCATCGCCTCATCTACACAGTTAGGATTTTAATTATCTAATTAGCGAGATTGTTAATGACGAAGCGATCGGTAGTTCGCGAGCGCGCGCGCGCTCGTTCGCAAAAATATCGCCACGAAGAAATGACTCTATCGTAATTAAACCATTGACGTTGGAGGTACCGTAAGGGTCAATTCACGGTCGAACATCATATTCTTCGGGTATAAGGAGCGTGGCTTTGAGGTTCGGTACAACCGCAGCACACAACGTTCGACGCTTAATGGTCGGAATTTGTCTGAATGGCAGGTAACACTGACAGGCACTCGGTTTAAACTCGGTGAGTGGAAGGATAGACCGCGGCTACAGAAAATCCCGCGGTATCCAGAAGGTTCTCCGGTAATTCAAGGCTCGGCCGGGTCACCGATTAACGTATCAATCATTAGACGATGCCGATCGAGGCGACTTTTTCCCGCGACCCAGCCAGCTGCCAGCGATCGCTTTAAAGTTCAAATTGAAGCCTAAATAACGAGATGTTTGCCGTATCTCTCTTTCTCTCTTTCGCTTTTATCTTTAACCGTTACGTGCAGCGAAGGTAAACGATGATGCGGGAGTTAGTGAAATTTACTATAATGAACGCATTTAAACGGATAGCTTTTTCGTGGAAAATTTAAAACTATTGTGCTTCTTCAAAAATTTATTTTTTACTTAAATTTTACTGTAATTTTGTTTAAATAAGAAATTTTTTATCTTACTAAGTGGTAAGACGATGTGTTTTACTTATTGCGATGCGGTTTACGTTTGCACGGAAAGTGTCGAGAAGGCGAGCTTTAATAAACTGGGATTTGTCCGAACAAAGTAGGTAGGAACGAGTTGGGGAAGTAAACAGGAAGTTAGAAAACTTGTTGAAGGAAACTAGCGTAGAATCACCGAGTAGCCGATAGTTCCTCTGAAAGTTGTTATTTTCACCGACCATTAATGGCTGTCTCTGATTGTCGAACGATATTAACCGACTGGTTCGACTGTTTTCCGCGCGACGAGAGAGCGGCACAAATCGATTTGTGTCATGAAACCTATTGCATCCGATAAAATGCGCGAACAAATTGATTTCTCGAAATAATCCTATCGCAAATGTCGATCATCAAATTAAGAAATCTCGCGTGAAACACATTTTTCCGAACGCCTTAATTTTTAAATTTAAGTTTTTCTTCTTTTAAATCTTGTCTTTTTAAATTCTTGCCAATTTTTATTTATCTTCAATTTTTTTTTAATGAATGAATTGTGTTCAAATTACACTATTGTGCTATATAAATAAACCGACCAACTCGCATAACGGAAATGTCAGATGCAAAGATCCCGTGACAAATTTCATTCACGGCTTTGCATCAGTTGGCGATTCTTCCGCCTGTCTACAATCAGGAAAAGACGAGCTCTCAAACGAAGTGTACATATGTCTGTTGACCGATCGGCACAATCGGCGTGCCGGTTCGCGATGCCTTTTTCGGCGAACTGTGAATGTAGCCTGAGGTCTCTGAGCCATTCCCCTTTCCGCGTCGTCGTCGTTGGCCGGTTCGCCCGGGGTCACCGACGAGAGGTCACGTCGCTCGCATGGCATCAGTGACTTTTTCATTTTTACCCCCTACCAGCTTCTTCTTCCTCCTGCTGTCCCTCTCTTTCTCGATGCACGAGCCACGCAGGACACGTGCGCAAAAAGGCTAATGCCTTGTTTGAAGAAAGAACTTGACTCGCGTTTGCGGCAATTCTTTGATTTTTTTTTTTTTTTTTATCAGATAAAAGAGTTATATTTTTCGCATTGTCGATTTATTATAAAATCAAATTTCGCAGAAACGAGAAAAAAAAACTAGATTTTTTATGTCATTAAAGACGCGCGTTTTTCAGATTTCGCGGTGTTTAAAATCTCGTTAATTAAAGCGGTTTCTCGGCGGCTGCAACTCGGAACTTGTGAGCAAGTTATTTTTATTGTAGCCTCGTGTGTATTTAATTTCCCTTGATTAGGAGATAAATATTTCAAAGTTGAACTATGCGGAAACACGAAGTCGCGGTGAAAAAGCCCGCGCTTCTTGGCGGACAGAGATACGCTTGTGTGAAATTGTCAAGATTCCACGTGTATCTTTGAAAAGATAAATTTATTTCGTGACCGGTAGGTCTCGCTGCATCTTATTCACCGCGCGAGTGCATGTGAATCATATGGATCTATGTGAGGCGAATGCGTCGTTTAGCAAGTAGTAGAGTGCGCGAACCCGCGTTTGCTCACCGAGGCACGGTGCGTGTGTCGCGCAAAAAATTGCGACGGACGTGCTTTTTACGCGTGCAAGGAATATATTTTATATATATCTCAAGAACGTTTGCTCGGTTCGGTATAATTTTTAAACGAATCTCGACGACATCTATAAGAGCGCAATTACGAAAGTTACATATTCCGAGTCCGTGTAAGACGCGTGTCGATCGATCCGCAGATACGGAATGAATCTCTTTCCGCGAACGTTCCCAACGCTCGTCAGTGGTCAAAGATGTATCCGTATAAAACCGATGAAAATATTCGCGCGATATATTCGCGCGGTGTTGCGATAGACGGGCGAGCGACCACGAACACGCGAAGAATTACCGCATACCTGGCACTCCGTGCGTCACTGACGCGAAAGGATAAATACCCTCGATTAGCGATTTATTTGAATTCTCGATGCGCACGCCTCTCTCGTCCGGGTTCTGCGATGTATGCCGATTGCTCGCGCCTGTTCGCGCGAGTGCGGAGTCTCTCTCTCTTTCTTTCTTTCTCTCTCTCTTTCATTCTCTCGTCTCCATCCTCTCTTCGTCTCTTCTCCACGGCATCGACCGCCCACCTTATCTCCCGTTGCGCTCGTTCTCTCTTTCTCGCTCTTTTCTACTTTCTTTCCTTATATGTATATATGTAATATCTCTTTCTCTCTATCTCGTCGCTGTGCGCGCGAGACGGATCCTCGCAGGAGCGCGCGGTATGCCAAGCGCTGCGAGGCGCGATTACCTGCGACGTGGATTGTCAAAACCTCGGGGAGGCACCCGGCGAGGCGGTGTTGTACCGTTAACCAGGCGTTCGCCTATCGAATATTCGACCTACGACCTGGCGACGCTCCCGCGCGCCGGCCAGTCGTCGGCGTGAACGCGGAAATGCACGTACGCGCGCGCACGCCGACATCAAGGCTGAGCCCCGGCTGACCTTACGCGGAGTAGTACGTTTGTCCTTACGTCGGGACGACTTCCAGGACGTTTGTCCGTTAGAGCCGCGCGCGCTTTCGACTCGCGAGCAAGCCGCTTTTTTATCACCGTTTGATACGCGCCACTGGTCGATGACCCATCTCTTTCTCTTTCTCTCTCTCTTTCTCTGTCTCCTCTCCTTCTTGCTGCGCCTGATGGACGACAGATAATTACGTAATGTCATTTTCGCGTGACGCGTAATGAAGTAGGATTAAGCAGGAAAGCAGGAAAATACGCGATATTTACCGGTGTTATAATTGATTGTCGTAGTTTAATGATTTTATGTGATATACCCGCGGTAATAGTAGGAAGTTTTCCGATAAAATCCGTGAAATCGAACCTGCGTTTATTAACCGTTCGTGGACTGACAGATCTTTCAGACTCACGCAAAAGTTTCAACCGGTGTCTCTGGTAGAAATATATTTTTTTAAAACGTCCAGGAAGAGTTCATTGCACTCGATTTTCGACTTTAGTGACAGTTACAGATTTAGCGTGGAGATTTATAGTTAGGATCTTGGATCAGCTGTATGTCTTTAAAAATATTATTTTTATTGGAAACAATAGAACGTGCATTATATTTTCCAATAGACGTATTGATAAAACGTATGACGTGTGATATTTCGCGAGATGCACGTTCGATCAGGTGTGACACGATCGTGCGTGTTCCGCGAGGTCGCTTTTATTGCGCATCCCATCGAGTTTACGTAACGCGAACGAAACGAAACGATAAGAAATCCTCGTCGTTTTCCTCGACCGACGACAAGAATCACGAAGCGTATCGTGCGATTTAATGAAAACGAGACAAACGCTCCTTAAAAGTAACATTGTCGCCACGCTCGGATGAAGATTTGATAGACCTACTTCGGTGCGATGAACTTGACCTGGTATTTCGAGCGTCTCTCGTATCTACTTTCAACTGTACGACTAACTTTGACCAAAAAAAAAAAAAAAAAAAAATTACTCAAAAGATCTTCAGCAAAAAAATTTTCCGCAAATGTTCGAAAAACGCTTGGAAAAGTGGTTTGAAAAACGTGTGCGGCAAACGTGCAACCGGGTGCAGCTCATTGACATTTAACTTTCGAAATTGAACAGAGTGGCGGCGAAATGCGGCCTCTCGTATACCGCGTGGCAAAATATCAACCGGCAGATAGAGCTAACATTTAAATGCCAGTACGCTGCTGCTCCGAGCGAGACACGCGACTATATAGGCGGAGATGCGACCAGATTTTCCGCGATAATATTCTTATATGGAAATCAATGTGTTTTTCTCGAGTATGTGCGAGAAATCTATTGGCGAGCGTACGTGGCACTTATCGACATCAGAAAAATATCAGAAAGAAAAGCAAAAAAGCACGACTTGGAATGATAAAGGTCGTAATTGTTGTTTTAATTTCTAATTTATTTGATCACGGCGCCGCCGCCGCGCTCGTATCAAGATCCACGCTTTTAAAATACCTCGTCAGTTTTCTTCCTGCTATATTACAAACGGCTATTATTGCTTTCGCGGCTACTGTATTCCACCGCGTCGTGAAACGGCGCGGTGATTATATACGAATGGGTGTCTGTGTGTATCAAGATACACATCACGATATTTATGACGATCCCGCATATAAACCGTTCAGCAATTTATGTCGAGATAAATATTGCAAGTCGCTCTCCGCGACCTTCCCTCTCGCCGACATTTCTGTGTGAAAATTACTTCGACTTCGTGTTAACCACACACGCCTTTTGCTAGAATTTATCGCCGAGAACCCGTGTGAGAAGTGTCACGCGATGCGATTTTCGATCTAAACGCGATTTCCAGCGTCTTAATAACGAGCCGCGTCGCGCGCGCATGTAACTCTCCGGGGAAAGTTACAGTTAGCTCCTTCTCTGAAGCGCGCGCTATCAGTAGCCGAAGGATTTAACGCCGTTATTTTATCGATGTCACGATCATGGTGGTCATTATATTCGCGTTGTAAAACAAAACTTATATATACATATGACTTTAATTAAAGAAAATAAATGTTTAATTTATATAAATTAAAATGTCACCTCAGAAGAGAAATACGACGCAGTTACGTATTAATACACTCGACTAGTAAAATATAACACGCGCGCGTGCGAGTGCGTGTCTCTGTAATGAAATGCGTGTAATATCGCGGATTTCCTCTCGTAGACGACGACTAGAGAAAATCGACTAGAGAAAATCGGGAAAGATGTTGTACCGGCGAGAGATCCCAAGACCTTAATCCGTCGATACGTAATGGGATGTAATGCAAAATTAGCCGTTCGTCGTGTGTACAGTTACGCATTACGCTAACAAGACTCACTTCCGATTGTAGGCGAAGGGGAGCCTCTATTGTTTCACTGCGAGCCAGTAGCGCACTTCTCGGTAGTCCCGGACTCCGGCGCTATATTTCTATACGATATCCATTTATCTATCTATTCAGCCGCTCCGTATAACGCACGATAGATTCCACGTAATCTCGCCGACACAATAGCGCTCGAAAGCCCGAGCTCGAGATGTATCGCGTAAGCCGTAACGCCTCGCGATCGTTCGTTTTTTTATTTTCTTCGTTTATTTTTTTGATCATCTGACGCGGCGTTTGCGACGCTTCCGACTTTCGTTCGATAAACGCAATTAGCTTCTCTCCTCTGTAACGAATCGGCTTTTAATTTCCGATTTCACGAACTATCATTTAAGAAAGATTGAACGTTATTTAATCGGCATATAGAATTTTTTCGTCAAAGTTTGCGCGTTAGAATAAAATCGCGCGCGACGTCGAGACGTAGTACGAGTTTAAATCTAATCTCGAAGAGAGTCGTATATAACGTTTACATGCGCTGAAGCAACGATCTCTCGCTATTGTACTTCCGACGCAGTTGCGAGATAAAAGTATCTGCGTGAATCATCTGGCAGACGGCGGCGTTTCCGTCCGCGGTGCGTTCGCGTTTAGCGCAGTTAAAATTCGGTTTAGCGCAATTAGCGGGGTTAAACGGGGTCGATCACGCAATCTCGAGCGCAATTTGCAGCGGAAGAGTCGCGAATTAAGATTTGCCGTGAGGAATCGGAGGAAGAGACGAAACGAAGAAGAGATTTGCATTAAAAAAAAAAATAAATAAAGAGAATAAGTTTTCATATATTTAAAATTATATATTATATTATTTATTATAAAAAATAAAAATTTTATTACTCTTGTTTAGAAAAAAAAAACATTTCTCAACATTTTAATGTACTCGCGATAAATCGAAGCGCCAATGATAAATGTCACAAAGAAAACGTAAAAAAAATCGGCATAAATGCCCGCTGTCTCCTCCTCCGGCAGGAAAGCCGGCAGATGTTTGACGAATTAGCTGATGTCTATCTAAAAATCCGCGTCGTAAGGTAAATCAAGGGTACATGCACTATGACTGTACTTATTGCTCATAAGTACAGCCCAGTCTGCCGGTGCGGCGCCTATCATACGTGAAGCCGACGCGTGTTGCGTCGCTACGCGGCAGAAGCGGGAGGAAGCTTCTTCATCACTAACGTGTGTACGCGTTCGAGCGAGCGTCGAGTCTGTCTGTCTTTCTCTCTCTTTCTCTCCAGGCCTGTTTGTCTGGCGAGGTTACTACAGATGCTAACGGTAGCTTCGACGGGGTTTTAGTATGCGCGATCTGTAGCCCCGACAGGAAACAGAATCCCTCCCATTACGCCGGCCGGAGAGGAGTCGCGGCGAGGAGCGCAAACGGCTACTCGGCATTATTACGCGATGGCTCCTCTCTTATCGTTTCCCCCAGAATGCCCTTTGCCGATGCTGCGGGGAGAGAGAAAAGGTGGTACCCTTCGGCACCTTAAAAGGTCACCGTGACGACGAGCGTTTCAGCGGCGCGTCGATGCAGCGCTCCGACCGACGTGTACGTGCCTCCTGGCCTCCTCTTTCACCTCCTGTCTCTCGCCTTTGCGTCGCTTCTATGAGTCTCTTCCCACACGCTCGATGTGTACGGTTACTCGTCCCGCGATTACGTAAGACATTTTCGGTAATATTCCTTTGATCCTCCGAGTTCACACACGTGTCCGGTTCCGCGCAAGCTTAAATATATGCTTCAACTTTCCCAAATTCTTCGAACAGTTCGAACACTTAATTTTAGACCACCCGATGTTGTATACATACTGGAATAATAAAGGAGAAGATGATTCTAATCTGAATTCAGAGGTGCGAACTGTTGTAGAATCCCGTTAGAAAGTCGTGTGTGTATAGTCGTGATTATCCGTCCAGCGTTCATAAGAATCTCGCGGCGTTGCGCGAGAAACCGTACCGCTACGTCGTCGAATGACACACAACTACACACACGCCACTCCTCTGCTTCTTCCTCACGCGGTTGCGCTTCTTTTTCGATCCTCCTCTCCGAGTAATACGCGATGATACAGCTCTCCTCTCTTGGCGGTGTTGCGCGACCATTAGCCGCACGCACACACGATGATCGCGCGCGCGCAAAACTCTGTCGGCGAACGCGCGCCACCCCGCCGGTGCCGCGCGTTAAAACCACACCGGTAGTTCGAATATATATCGTTCATATATTGCATATTTGCTCTGAGTAATGAACGTTTGATTGCCTCTGTTAATTATCGTCAGGAGAACGTAATCATTACCCGGCATGAGTAACGGGACACGTCAATGGTCCCTCGTGTCAAGAAGATTGCCTCCTCTCGTCGTTGAGGGCATTTAACCCGACAACTGCTTGGTCTTTAACGTTTTGCAGATCAATAGCTTGTAATTATTATAGCTATTTGCGCCTGCAAAATGCCGCATTCCGCGTGAAAATAAGTGTGTCATATGTTTTCTTATCTCTCTCTCTCTCTCTCTCTCTCTCTCGTTGTTTTTTAGTCTCTCGCACTAATTACCGACATTTTCACGCTAGGTCTTGTGTTTACGAAGTCCTCGAATCGTTATGTAATACACGACGCGAATACGCGATCTTGCGTACGCAACGTCGTCGTCGTCGTCTAGAACGAGAGAGAAGACGTGTTGAGAACATTTGTCCGACAAGTATTATTAAACTGCCGGTTCGCTTAAATATTTCCTCAATTGTGTTGTTATCGGAACGACGTATCGAAGGTCTCGTGTGATCTCGGGAACGGAGAACTGAATTATCTCGAGCGAATCTTCACGCCGATGGCGCCACGGCGGTCGTTCGCGGGGGGAAAAAAAACTAATTGCACAGGCCGACGGCGCTCCCCGGGCTAAGATTCCCGGGGAACGATGCAAAACAGTATCTTTCCGACTAATTAAATTACTCGTCGTTAAATCAGCGAGCGAGCGAAATAAGCTGCACGTTACGCTGCTTGGAAAACCGAAGTTCGTGCGACGAGAAGAGCCTAAGGATCTGACTTTTTGCGTCGCAGACGACGCGATAAAATTGTCGAATTAACATTCGTTCGGGTGACAGCGATAACGATTCCACCATGTCCAGCCGCGCGCAAATCGCGCTAATGATCCGCGGGCGGTGACAAGTTCGCGCGCGAGACGTAAATTTTTTCGACGATCGCTCCGCGCAACGATCGCCGCCCCGAGCGTCTC
The DNA here is from genome assembly GCA_014825475.1 of Pseudomyrmex flavicornis. Taxonomy (NCBI): domain Eukaryota; kingdom Metazoa; phylum Arthropoda; class Insecta; order Hymenoptera; family Formicidae; genus Pseudomyrmex; species Pseudomyrmex flavicornis. The sequence continues at coordinate 24,591 of QVNW01002009.1, forward strand.
GCTCGTATAAAATACACCCACGCCTCGTATTCTCGCGCGGTTTTCGATGCTCCGCCAACGAGCGAAAGAGCGAAGAGACGTAAATAAACGACAGCGGGCGATCGTTTCTAACGTTAACTATGAAAATTCAGTTGTGCACGTGCAGTTCTCGCGTCGTAACGGCCGCACGTCTTCGCCGAATCGTTCGCTTAATTGACATTAGAAATTGTCCGGCGGGAGTTATTTCTGCCATTTTTCTTTTTTTTATCGGGATCAAATTGAAACAATTGTAACAACGTCGACCGTTTCATGTAACATCGGTGTGTCTCGTATTTATCGTCGGAACAGCTGGGTTTTGTTGTAGCAATAACGCGTGAACTCTTGTTTCTTTATCTAGAAATCAATATTGACACATCCGGGTTGATGTGCTCGAACAAGATAAGCCTGACGGATTCACCAGGTGAAAGTCCAGTTGCGCTAATGAATCTTAGACACTGTTCGTTACTGTTGTTTGCTCTACGTCTATACTTTTAGTCGATGGAGCAAGTATCAAATATTTGAGTTGCATTGTTGATAATGTATCCTATAACGAAGCAAACGCGCACTATTTGATCACATTTAAACGTCGGACGACACGATGGTTTATGAATTTCTTTATTTCCGGATGTTGCGTTGAAAAATTTTACAAAACATAAAAAAATCTCTTTTACACAGAAATGAAAAGATATTTTTAATTATTGTTATATAACGCAATCGTCACACCTTTATTAATCTGTTAATTGCATTATGTGAGCGGTACAAGTTAATGATCAAGGTTTTCCCTCTTTACATCGTGTAAAATTATAGTAGCAGCCTCTCGGTACGGCGAACACGCCGGCCGAGCGGATTTCGCTCGCTCGGCCGGCCGACCATCATTCGGCTAATTAAGCGGAAAGAGTTTCCGTCCTCGCGTGCGTACATGCGTGCTCCGGAATCCTGTTTTCTCCCGTTCATGGCTATCGTTAATTGCCGGCGGAAAGTCTCTTGGTGCGAATTTGCGAGCGAGAGCGCGGATCCGCACGCGGCGAAGATCAGATCGACGACAGCGGCGAAAGAAGAAGGGAGGGATGGAGGGAGGGAGGCATGTCGGCGGCGACGCGAGAGTATCGCTAATTCAAGATACTTCCGCGTGAGAAGAGAGGCTCCTCTCGCGAGGCTCTTCTCCTTTTTTGCGAGCGCAACTCGTGCTGCCGGCTAAGCTCACCGACGATACGTTTCCTCGTATTTACGTACGTACTGCGATTCGGTACGGTACGGTACGCGGCGGGAAACCTGCGTTCGCATGAGACGGTAGCCTGCCTTCGCGATTTCTTGTTTCTAAGCTGTGTATAAACGAACGAACGACGTCGGACGATAGCTAATTGGCGCGAGTGCGAAGCAACGAGAGAACTACTCGACGTTTTATCGCGACCGTATCAGAAATCTTTATCAATGCAAGTCGGTCCTCGCGGACACTTGGTGCACTTATGAGCGTGGCGACGCAAATAGCTTGTCGGTTACATTTACATATATATTTTCACGGTACTTTCGTGAATTGGATATTTCCTCCGATCGTGTATCTTATCGCGGATGATCGTCCCTTCGCTGTACTCGCTTTAATAACGTGATTTGGTACGAATTTATTAAGTTAACCTACCTTCGAAGATATGTTTTTAATATTCAAAGCTCACCGCTTTTATCAGTAATTCACCACTAACAGAAGAGAGATGTCGCAATCAGACTTCTCCGCGATTCTTCTCTCTCCGTTCATCTGAGAGCCGTTCTTAATATTCCCTCCTCTCCCGCAACTCATCTCCTGTCTCCGGATCACGATGCGACATTTGCAAACCGATTGCGGCAACGACAAGTGCGAGACGAGGATAAAATGGTCTATGATGAGCGACAGAGAGAGAGAGAGAAAGAAAGAAAGAAAGATAGAACGACGAGGTGGCGGCAACGGAGGAGGAGGATAGTCCTGCGAGTGAGACTAGCTTTCTCCACAATGCAATTGCCTGCACGCGCACAAATCACACCGCAAAGAGTACGGACTCTCGCGGAGTCTCTATTGTCCTCCTTGCGCGCCCGTCTCCCTTGTAGTTTAGTGGGTTAGGCCGGAGGAGATTTTCTTACAGACGCGGGAGACAAAGAGAGAGAGAGAGAGACGGCGCGTTAGATAATCGCTCGCGTCATAACGTCGCAAGTTTTGTCGCGAAATACGGCGCGCGAGAGTAGTATAATGGGAGGAAAGATTGCACGCTCGCAGTGTATTATCTCGTGTCTCGGTCATTACGGTGCGAGTCTTGCAAAATAATAATTATATCGGATAAACATCACGAGACGACGGTTAGATATTGTATGTGTGTTTTGTTTTTTTATTTGATTTTTTTTTTGTTTTCGCGTGTCTCATGGCTCGGTATTCACAATCTCTCGCGTTGCAGTGCGTCTGTATATTAACTCGCCCTTGTCGTTTCGAACTTGCGTTTATGTACGACGGAAACCCGGGACGCGTTTTTCCACGCGTGGCACATGTATATACATATATGTGTACACATATATGCCCCGCGGTGCGTCGAGAGTTTGACGCACTTTCAGGGCCGATGCGTTTTCGCACCGCGCGAGGCGGCTTTACGAATGCGCGCACCGTGCGTGCAGTAAAAGTCCTGTGAGTATATAGCGCAACGGGGGGTCAAGAGCGTTGCATCCTTTCCTGGAGATATAATAGGGAAAAGCCGGAGGGGAATGCCAGAAATAGGACTTGGAAACAAGCCAAGAATTACTTTCGCGCAGCACTAACTTCAGCGTAATTGTTGCTTGTAATTTTTCGCCTTTTTTTATACAGCACCTCGCATAAATAAGAAACAATATCGATGTTGTCGCGAAGCGAATGTGTGAATTAAAATATATTTGAAAAGTCAAGTGTAAAAAAAAAAAAAAAAAAATATTCATGAATGTTTCCTTCACAAAGAGAACGAGAGCGTGCGCTCACCGCGCGCAGAGAAAGGGACGGCAGTTGAATCGGTGAATCTAACGACCAAATCTCAACGCCGGTGTAAAATGCAAAGTAGCCGAGCGCGAGCGCTGAAGCGAGCGCGGCGCGATGGAAGCAACTTTTCTTCCCCGAATACGAATTTCACGATGCGTGGCGACCAAGGTGGAGGTCGGGTGCTCTCTGGCGCATCTTCTCCTCGTCCTGCGCTCGCGTTCTTCCTCCACGCTCTTCTTCCACGCTCCATTCTGCCGCCCTTGCTCTCCACGCGGGAGTGCGTGAAGCAGAACAAAAGGAGGGTACGGATTGTCTCGCCTTTGGACTCGTTGTTCTTTTCTCTTGGCCTGTGTGTCTCGCGAAATATATTCAGTTTTTTCGCACGACAGTAAAAATCTTGCATGCGAACAAAAAAGTGCGGACAAAGCAATCGAAAACATTCCAAAGAATTTGACGATTTATTTTATGATGTGAATGTGTTTGTTTTATGAATACATTGGATTACTGTTATATTGCTAATTTTCTGATTTCTGAATGTCATAATTCAATCTCCGCGCTATTGAGACTCTCGTTGAACTTTCGCTTCATCGATAACGGGACACATTCACTAGTTTTTTTTTCTTGAAAGAGCTAAGCCTTTCGTTTTTTTTTTTTTTTTTTTTTTTTTAACCACAATGACTACGCGCAAAACGATACGCGTCTCGTCCCAATTAAAGTCGCGGCGCGCCACTTTCTGCAAAATTAATGATCTGCTCTTTTGAGCAAATTTCTGCAACCGCAAGAAAAAGTACAAGCTCTTTAACGGCACTTTCGCCGCGGCTAAACTTCGTTAAACAGTCGGTTTTCACTCTTCTGTGATACCCCGATGTAATTATTCTCGCAAAAAAAAAAGTCACGATTGCTCAACACTTTCCAGATTTAATTATGAGAACACGAGTGACGTGGAATCGCGCGCGCACGTGTACCGCGCGTGTAACCTATAATAATACGTTTGTCCAATTATTGTTCGACTTTTATTCTCGTTATTACATATTTCAATGATAAATTCTAATGGACAGCGCGTGTAACGCATGTCAAGTCGCTCGATTGCGAAACATCTATAATTGACTCACAGATAATACATACCTTATTATCTGCTTCATACTTTTGCACAGTAATTGACCTACAAATGAAACTTTCGTGCCGTTCTGTTATATCGAATAAATCTTCGAGCTATTTGTTGATTTTTTCTTTTATATACAATCTGTTAAATACGATATACTCCTGACACAGATATGTAAGATTAACCCTTTGTGTGGACCGACTCTCGGAAATGGTCAGCCCTCCTAGTTGGGCTGACTGAGATCTGTGAGACCCACGCGACTTTGAGATTAAACATCTTCGGGAGATCCATGTCAGTCCACACAAAGGGTTAAATAGAAGATAACATTGCATACCATTAGCACGGCGACTTCTTTCTAGAAATTTCCGGTATTTTTCTACGTAAACTATTTTTATAAAATAAAATAGGAACTTTCGCTTTTTTTTCATATTTTTACTTCCGAGGAGAGGAAAGTTACGCGATGGAGTCGAATGTCGAGCGTGACAGGGAGAAAGAAAGAAGCGTCGTCACGGAATGATCTCGAGCAGAGCGTGCGTGAGTTAAGATCGCGCATACTGTTAATAAATAATGCGGGTAATGAGCGTTCGGGTTTGTGTTGAAGAGGTAGCCGGTAAATGCGGCGGAACGGAGAAAGCCGCGTTATTTACGCCCGCCGGCGGCCGTTGACAAGTTTAAAAAGCCGCGAGAAGTAATAACCAAGGTGTCCGCGGATTAAAAGGCGTGACACTGCTAGTTCCAGCGATCACTCTTCCTCGCAACGATGTAATTAAATCCCGCAACGTACGTATGTACATACGTTTGTCTACGCTTTACGACCGGGCCCGCCCCGCGTCCCAACTCGCCTCCTCACCCTCGGCTCGCGTTGCCGGGTTGCGTCATACGTATATAATGTTATGCTAACACGAATCGGACCGGCGACAATTGAGCCCCGAAAAAAAAAAAAACCACCGAGGCTCCGTGGTGACTGAACGTTTGAGACCTTGACGTGCGAATTCACATGGTCACTCGTAACGGGACTTTTCGCAAACCTAAATCGCAATTCCTCGACGTATTCGTGGATTTAGCCTTGAGGGCACAATATAAGCATTGTAAAGAGAAGAAAAAAAAGCGAGAGATAGAGAAAAGACTATATTGGCCGTCGCAAAGTCTGAACGACGCTTGTCTCGAAATTAACACCGGCAATTAAAGCGTAGGTTGTAACAACCAGTGTAACCAACTAATTTAAGACTCTTGCTTGTTGTATCTTTCAACGTGTGTTCTGTACGCCGTACAGAAGTAGAGAACAGAAAAAAAAAAGAAATAATAGTGCGAATGCGTGTGCGTTGACGAAGACGAATCGCTTGAAGTTTTACATTTCGAAATTACAGCCCTTTGCTTTCCTCGGGAAGCAATCTGCAGAGGAATCTCGCAGGTGAAAAAACGAGAAGGCGCGCGACAGCTTCCTCGTTAGCGAATCGCGACTTAATGTCTCACTCGACGAGCGAAATTGATAGCGACGCAATTAGAAGCGTAAATTGTGCGTCTGCTCGTCGTTGCTCGCGCGCGCGGCCTATCTGTCCATAAAATGACAATGTACTCCAAGATGCGAAAAAGAGGAAAAAAGAGGGAGAGAGAGACAGAACCGTGTGGTAGTAGTTACATACACGGTAAAACGTTTAGATCCGCGCCGTGAGATAACTTAACCTTCGTCGTAGCTTACCGAGCGCGTCGCCGGTCTCGGGCTCTTCTGTCTTTCTTCCTCTTTCACCCGCGGCTATATTCCCGATCTACGTACGCCCGCGTACGGATGTGGCTATACGCGCCGTGCGCTCTCGTCCCTCTGCGTGCGTACACGCACCGGAATACGCATCGCGAAACATTGTTCCCGCGCCGAGCGAGGCGCGGCGATGAGTTCGCCGCCGGGTAAAATACTTGCTCGGACGGAAATGCGATGGGGATAAGTTATCTTATCTCTCGCCTGGATGATGTACTCGCAGTTTCGATAAAAAAACTAAAACTTCGCTCCGTACATTTTAAAGATATATACAAAGATATGTAATTAACGCGCGCGACGGTAATTACTTGACAAGAGTAAAGCAAAATTGATTTTTGAAATTTCTCGCGCTTTTCGTATCTTTCCGCGATATAAGATCTTCCGATCGTGACGACGGACGCGGCGTATCGACGAACGACGAATGTTGCACGACGAGACCTGAAAAATGATCGCCGGTTTAACGACTCATTTCCCTTCTCGCCGCGATAAAACGGCTCGCTTTCATCGGGCATGTACCTCACGTGCAACGTCCTCGGCGCCCGTCGTTTCCTGTTTCCTTCCTTATCTCCGTCGGCAGAAACAGGAAAATCCACGAAAGCCCATACGTTATCTGCCACGTACGGTCAGGGTTCGCACACCGTACGAACCCACGAGAGAGACGGATATCAGCTGCAATGCACGTCGCCGCCGCCGCCGCCGCCGCAACAACAACAACACACAGGCCGTGCCACAAACAGCCCGTTGCGGAAACGCCGAATGAATTATTTCGCAGCTGCGCACGATCGCCAGAATTATGTTGCTCGCGGAGATACATTGTTTTAGACAGGCGTATACTCTAGAGAGTAGAATTCATGAGGGAAACCAATCTTCAAATCGAGATTTTGAAATATCTCGCTACAAAGCGATAGATTTTGTTTTTTTCTCAGATACAGAATCGCTTGCTTATGGAATGATTTGTTTTTCGTAAATACATTTTTACCATCGGACTTGTTTTTCATAGAAAAACGCGACTAAGCTGCCAGATTGAAATTTTCATGAAGTAAAAATTGCATTTCAAATTAAAACAAATGTTGTTTTTTTTCTATTTGTATACTCGTCGCGGAAAAACATACGCCGAATCGCATTGAAAGTCAAATATAGCGCACGTCTATTGTCTATCCACTGAATCACTTTGTATGCATTGAACTCGCGCGGAGGTCTACTCGGGAGGAGGATATTACACCGCCGGGGGCAACGCGTTTCCAAGAGTTTAACGTATATAACGGCGAGACCGACTGTCATGATATTCTCATGATATTCTCATCGACTTATCGACTCTCTTCATCTCTCGCGCGATTATAAAGTAGCTGCTCCATATAACGCTACGTAATGGGTTAATCAAGTTTCGCTCAGAGGCCTTGCTTCCGACTGATGTACGATGTCATTACGCTCATAAATCTTTAAGTTCTTCGCGCGAAGAAAAGGAGGAGGAAGAAGACGCAGCGAAGAGGAGGAACAAAGAAAGAGAGAGCGGGGAGAGAGAGAGAGAGAGAGAGAGAAAGAGCGAAGAAAAGTGTGACGAAAACAATGTTTTCCATCATCGCGCTATGCGCGATGAATTTTAACACAGCGCGTGCGAGTTAATGCGACAAAACGCGCGAATGTAGAAAAGAAGAACTCGCATGCATGTCGCGCGGTCGCGCCGATGCAACGGCCAGACTGATGGCACGGCAGTGCGTTTACGTGCTAGATATGACACCAGATCCGGTCGTGCTCGTCCTGTAAACTAGGAAATTATTCAAATTAGCCGTGCAGGATTCAGAGGAGTCCGAGGATGCGCCGCGCACGACTCTGCGCTCTTCCCACGGCTTCTGTTTTCGCGATGCAACGCGCGCATCTGCCGGCGCGACGATTTTCCTCCCGCCCGCCACGCTTGTCCGCCGCGCGAGACGTGTTTTCCGCGGGAAAAAAGTGCAACGCGCCGTCGTCGCCACGCGACGAATGCGAAATGCAATCGGCGTGCGAATAGGATTGCGTGAGTCGCATCGGCCTCGCCGATAATTTTCTTTCTTGCGGACGATTACTTTCAAGAGTTCAATTCTCGGTAGAGAGTTACGTGCGTTACCCAGGCACGTAACATTTATTCACGCTTATTTATTATGTGGAAACGCGAATAAACAATTAAGTATCAGGTTTGGGGAGATAGAATTTACGATTATTATCAGTTATTGCGAACTGTTGCTAAACTTTTATACCCGCGCATTACTTGGCAGATGTCGCAAGCGAAACATGACACACCGGCGACGATGAAAAATGATCGTTGCGCAATGTTTATCTCTAATTTTTCAAGAATGCCGTTAATCGCAAAAGCGGATAGACTTGTTACAAGCATAAAATTACTCCCGGCTATACGCGCATATAACATATATAAATACTTCAGAACCGCGCGTTATTATCGTAATTTCCGTCGCGCGCTTTATGCGTCGGATGTCTATTTGTTTTTCATTGCGTTCTGCGAATTAACGGCAATAAATCCACGCCAAAATAAGAAAGGCTCTGCGAATCGCAGAGATAATCGATTAATCGATATAGTCACGCGCATGAATATCCTCAGTCGCGTCTCATATGTGATATCGCATAACGCGTAGTGCTTTTCTTTCTGTTGCAGGAACAAGAGCCACCGGTTGCCCAACGTCAACAAGTGAGTATAGACCGGTATATCGTGAGCATATATACATCTCATATTTGCGCATATTATAATTACAAACTCACGAGCGGAGAGCGATCTCGCGGTTAATGCTCGTTTCACGTGAGATTTATGCTTCTCTCGTTCGCACGCGTACATACATACGTGTGCGATGTGCGCATGCGTAAAATCGCGCGCGCGTGTGCGCACATATGTGCGAGAAGCGATCGAGGGGTGACTCTTAATTAGATTTTAAAGCTCGCGCTCGCGCGCGCGGTGAAACGGGACGGAAACACTGAAATTACACGTAAAAAGCCGCGAAGGGCGAAACGGAAACGCGATTAATTGATTCCCGCTGGCGAGGTGAAGTGCAAACAAACGCACGGCGAAAAGAAACTCCGAGTTCGCATTACATACCGACGGTATGTAATGCGCGGTTTCCGGTGATTTTTCCGCCGCGACGACGCACACATCGCACACTTACGACGATTAGGGATTTCATCGGTAATTGGGACAAATGGAGGACCTGGCAAATTGAAGTAGCGGAGAATTCTGTACGCAAGAGAGATATCACGTACAAGTTACAAGTGGGATGCTAATCACGACGTATATAGGAGCGGAACGCTCCCTTGGTAGTCACGCAATCCCGTATGACGAAGAAGGCAGCGAAGTTAAGAGACAAAAATGGCGCGTCAGCGGCGAGAGAGGATGTCAGATTGCTTCGAATTCATTCTAGCTATTTATCGAGTAGCGTTTTTAGTGCGCGCGCGATATAAATTTCTTTTAACGATAAATTGAAAGTCTAATTGACGCTAAAAACGACGATTCGTCTCGCAACGATCATTAAAAGGAGACCGGCGCAAGATCCTTGCCGTAATTAAGACGTCGTTTTCAACCCTACGCGAGTGGGTAACAAAACGTACATGTTGTAGCGTAGCAGAAAACATAGAAAAGAGATTAGAATAGAGAACAGAAGCCGGCGGTCTTCAAAGAGCCTGACATAATTGAGAGATCACGCCAATTAGGCGCGCCTTTAACGGTTTTAGCTGCCAGGCGGAAGTCGGCGCGTCTCCGGGCTCCGTATTTGCATTCTGATTATAAGCCTGCACAAAGCTAAAACGTCGCGCGGCATCGTCGTACCTCGTTATGTCCTTCTCCTCCTCCTCCCGTTCGCCCGTTGTAATATACCTCGTTGAACTCGTTACAATGTCGTCGCTGCGGCAGTAAATGGGGAAAAACACAAATGGATTACAATCCAAGCTGGAAGAGAAATTGTCGTCTCATTTTGCAAACGTGATGCGCCGCCGTGGTGCTTTTTGCCGCTGTGTGATTTCATTGATTTCCGAGCCTCGCCTTCTTCTCGTCTATCCCGCCGGTCTGCATTTCCATTTTGATTATAAACGAGCGCGATTGCGCGCGCGGCGTTGGCGTGTTCGAGGGACGGGAGGGTGGAAGAGAAGGAGGAGGAGGCCTATCCGAGACGTAAATGCAACACGCCCTTCGCTATCGCTTCTCGTTTCACGAGACGTTTAACGCGACGACGCGGAGATCCTGTTAATTCTCAATAGCGCGTGTAAAAAGTCGAGAAAAATTATCGCAATCCCGCGGAAGATCGAGTATCGCAGAATTCCGTGTGTATTTCACGTACAGTTTTTAAGTACGTGAAATGTACCTTAAAAAACTTTTTAAAAGTAGAAAAAAAGACGAAAAACAGCCGGACGTTGGCGTTTTGCGCAAAAGTTATTCTGTATCTTCAAACACTAAGTTCCGAATTTGAGTATTGAGTATATAATTCTATCATATTTGGTTATTAAAAAAAAATAAATTATAAATTCATTAACAGTAAATTCGGAAAGTGTGACAATATTTGCAGAGAGAGATATTTCACTTAAAAACAAAACACATATCAAAACAAAAATATAAATGGAGTAGCGGGGTTACATTCCGGAGTCTAGTCTTACGAGCCTCACAATAACGCTCATTCAGATACGCGACGTTAACATGACAAGTAAAAAATCGCAACATTATGCGAGTCACGAAAGGCTAACTTGGTAAAGAGCGTGCAAACTTCAGGAGGTATAGATGCTCGGACACGGGTGCCACGGCACTTAAGTAGCCGTACATTCTTTCGATGTGAAAAGAAAGATACAAGCATACATAATGACTAAGAGAGCATAGTTTTGTCAAACGTATGTTTAGTTTTCGCCAATTCCGTCGCATATTTTGCGCATATATAGTTTTATCGAATTTTGAAAAGTAAGTACCTGTATCAGCATTCGTTCTTTGCGCATATTTATATGCATATATTATAATATATAGAATATAATATATTATATATATATATATATATACACACACATATATTTTTTTTTTGCGCACCGTTACGTGATAAAAGGAAGTATTATTCGATATTGACATCGACACGTCGACTTCGTCGCGCATATTAAAAGCAAAAGAGGCATTGAACCTGTGATTATGCGGTAATACCGGTGACGCTGCATTGCCGAGCGCAATTATTAATAAACTTGAGTCACATGTGCGACATCACGACTCATCACAGATCAGAGAATTCCCGCGCGAGATTCCAGTTTTCTCGCATTCCAGCTTATTTCCACGAGTACAAAACAAACTCGCGAAGAGAGAAATATATAACACACATATGTGTTTCTCGTAATTTTTTTCGTGAAACTTCTCAAACGTGACGTTTAAAAGCCTGAAATCGCGAATACATTACATATAGCGCGTTTTGATATACTGGTTCGCAGAAAACGATGCGATCGTAAAATAATTAACGGAACGCCATAAATCTTGCCATCAGGCGCTGTTTTCGCGCGCGCGCTGCAGAGCTCGTCCTGTACTTTTTTATATTTTATTATTCGATCCGTACGACGACGCGTCCACCGCCATAACTCAAACATATCGAGACGTGTGTAGCCAACATTATAAGGTATGACGAAGAGAAGGGTTAAAAGGAGCGGACGTCGTCGTGAAATAATATTAATTACCGGTCGACGCGCGTTATACGGCGAGCCGAGGCGAGTTGGCCGCGCGCGTTCTCTTCCTCGGAGATTCCGGTCCCCATCTAAAGTAGAGAGTAGTATCCTCCCGTCCACAGGATCCGCATTTCCATTCCGATTACAAGCTGCTAGGAACGTACAATGTTGTACTCTCGCTATTACTCAGGTACCCTCGTATTATTGCTTCTGATGAGCGGGTCCTTTTTCCGTCCTCTCTTTCTCTTTCTTTCCCTTTCTCTGTTTCTCTCCCTTTTTCTCGCCGTCCTTCTTTCTCACGTTCTTCCCTCTCGGAACGTCTCTCGTTGTTTCTGATTTCTTCACGGGATTCCTGCGGTTCTACTGCGAACCGCGCTGAAAAAGGCAGGATGCGCGCAGGATATTTCGACCTTGCGCGATTCCCGTATGAGCCATACGTGTGGCTCTCGTACTTTTTTTTCTTTTTTCTTTTTTCTTTTTTTTTTACATATATCTTCTTCTTTCTCCCCGTAGTAGTGTAGGATGACTCTGACGAGCCGCTCGCGGACCGAGGCCACGGTTGAATTTTCTCATGGCACGCAAGCCATGGAACGAGCCTTCTCGTTAGACTAACACGAGGGAATACAACACTTCGAATACTTTGGTAGGTCTTTCGAATTGATGACTTCATCGACCGCGCGGGGTCAGCGTTACATCTCGATTATGATAATCATCTCTCGCGCAGCGAGCAAAAACAACAGATCTTTTCCGTTTTTTCGCTGTTCGATTTTTTATTGCGTACAATGGAGACATTACTGTTCGTACATTACCCTTTTTTAATTTCCATAAGTAAATTGTTATATGTCCCTTGGCTTAATTGTATATATTTAAATGTATACATTTAAATGTTGTTTTATTTGCGCTTTAGAAAAAAAGATCGATTTATTTGATATTTTCGATGCACGGTGATCATATTTCGCCCGTTAAAATACATTAAAGTCATTATCTTCGATCGTGCCTGAAGGCTCGTACTCGAATTTCACGAGCTTCCTGTCTTACCTCTCTCGCAGATGCGGAGAAGAATTGCTTTTCTTATAATTACATCAGCGACAGCAGATCGGTTCGCTATATACTTCGTGTTTTAAGGTTGTTCTACATTGATTGCAAGCAATACTGCGTAATCGTCGCAAGATCGTCGCAAATGCAGGAATCGCAAAATTTGCGAAAAATTCAAAGTTCGCGTCTCTGCGATTTTGCGATAAGCCAGTAAGCATCGAGTTCTTTATTCTCATGGCAAAATTATAAAATATTAATTGTCAATCATCAAAGATGTCAAAAAAAAAACCTCGTTGCTGCTCTTTGCTGATTGGCTGTAACTTGCAAATAGTAGACACTTACATCGCACACTTCTTGCGACAATGCGATTCACCTTTTGCGATCAATGTAGAACGACCTTTACACACCCGTACGCAAATCTCTCTTTTGATGTACCGGCCTCGGTTGAATTCACGCGAGCGCGCAACATACGCGTGCACATACGCGTTCGTGTTTGCACACATCCGTTTTGCGTTTTACATTGTGGAAACGTGTGTTCGTCCGATGCCGCACGCGCATCGCGTTTGTACATGTACCGCGTCGGCTTAGCGGACCGCGAGCGTATCGGTCGTTGTTACGTTAGTCCCACACGGGGCTTTATAATGAGTCGATCTTCGTTTGCACAAACGACCAGCTGACGCAAGATGAGGGGCCCTTCTCTCTCTCTCTCTTTCTCTCTCTCTCTTTTTCTCGAAGATCGGTCGGTCGGTCGGGCGCCGCGGCCTTTTACTCTTATTACTATGTGTTACGAGTCCGGTATTTCTTAATCAAGATAATTATTCTCGTAACGTCAAGGTGTCATGTTGAGAGAAGCTCTGTTGTCTCTCGTTGTTAAACGATGAGGCTCGCGTGCGCGCGCGCTCGATGTTTCTTCCCGCAGGAAGAATATTATCGTCGGGTGTGCTTATTCGAGCGAAATTTCACTTCGAGACTGGTCTCGTTGATTCGTTTTCTTTCGAGTCTTTCCGTCGTCGTGGATCCTTAAGATCCGCGACGAGACGAAAACGAGCAGCAAGAGAGTAACTTGAAACAGGGTTGCTGCGCCGACGGAAAAAAGTCGCCAAAGGTGAATTGATCGCTCTCGCTTCGGAATGAGCACCGTGTTGCTCACAAGAGAAGCAAGGCCTGTGCGCGCGTCTCGCATTCGATGGTTCGGAGAATCTTTCCGGCAAGCGTTTAAAAGTGGTTCCCGACCAACAAAAGCTCCTCGTATTTGCATAAATCAGAGAGCGAGCGTTTTAAAAGGATCGGACGTGTCTAAATATTATTTCAGATGATTTTTTTGTAGAATCGGTGAGAGATTGGACATCCTAATCAGTCACGTCTGAACACACAGTTCGTAAAAAGCCTCTTTCAATTTCGCGAACGAATACATGCGTGAATAATCCGCTTTTCTTTCGTGGATAATGACAATTATAAATTCGAAATATCCGCGTTCTGGAATTCTATTTCTGCTTTTTCACACGTTTTCGTCGTTTAGTTTCGCGCGGATTTTTCAGAAGAAAACATCGCCGTGCGTGCGGAACGCGACGAAAGAATTTTCCGAGCGCTTCCGTGAGTGCGTATATATAAATGCACATTAAATTGCGCGTTCCTATAAAATGTGCATTAAATGAAAAATTACGCTCTCGTGATTTCTGTCGTTCGCAACATGAATGACGTATTATTATAAATGATACATGTGATGACTGTGTTTTCGAGAGTCCGCTCTTGTACCATACGCGAATGAAAAATAATATCAACCGAAGAGCAGAGGATATGGGAGAAACAAAAGAAAAAAATCCGCGACTCACATGGAATGCATTATGCTTCTCGTTTTTCTTCCCCTACCTACAAGATGAACGAGTACTTCGTTAGATTTAGGGCCAACGCCCAGGATCCTCCTCTCCTCTCGTCGCCCTTTTTTTTTTTTTTTTCATACGTGGACACGAGATGGCCCCGCTATGCTGAAGCCCAGCGAGTAGCTCTGGTGGTTTAGCACAGACGGCGCTTGGGCTCTCGCCATAGGCGTGGCGAAAAAATTTAGGTACCGAGAGCTTGAATATTTTGCTGTGTCGTCCAGTTTGTTTGTAAATTCCAAATTGATACAGAGAGTAACATCTCGCCGAAGAGTTTATTTTCGCAATATATCGCGCGATTGATTCGAGGAAAAAGAGAAAAGATATGGAAAAAGATGAAAACGAATATGGTAGAAGAAGCGAACGTCTATCGCTGGCTTTCGCATTTTCGCGTTGCATTAGCCGATCTGCATCGAGGATCCCATCAAGAGATCGGCCCCGAGAGTACCGTCTTTCTTGGCCTCTCGACACGATCCCTGACCCTTTCGCAATAACCAGGATGCATCGCACGCAACGGCAGTGCTTCGAAACGATCCGCGACTGCAGGCTTCGCGAGTGCGCGCGCGGCGTTACCAGTACTTGTACTTATACTTGTACCCACGCCGATACCAGTACCGGCACTCTATCATTGCTACTTTTTCGTTGCCGCACTTTACTTCGCGTTCGCGGCTCCGTGTGCTACCACGTATACTCTCGGTGCTCACGTTCGTGAGAGAGAAGACGCACGGCGATGCAGTTCGGGATGATAATTCGGTTCTTACGGAGCGGAGATTAATCGATATGTAAAATAGGATAGTTTAAATAAGAAGCGTATCACGGGGATAAATCTCTCGTCTCATTCATAAGCAAATGGTTTTGCCACGGAATTAATAGGTGGAATTATAAACAATGTTGCGAGAATGGGACGAGAGAGCTCAAAGCGTGTGTTCGTTTCCAGATTTTTTTTTTTTTTTTTAACGTGCGCTGATCAATAGAGATATTCAATTCGATGTCGGGAATTACAAGACGGGAACGTGTCAGGCTACTGCCGCGAGACGCTCTCGCGCGCGTACATTTTACTTGCACTCCGTATTCCCACATGTATATAACTCGTTGCCTCGCGAATATATTGAATTTCAACCTCTCTCGGAATCAGCGGCATTACACATTCTAGAACCCATCCGAAGGCTAACCTCTTGCTCGCAGAAAATCCGAGATTGCTGTTCTTTTCTATTAAATACATTTCGCTACGAAGATTCCACTTTCAAACGTACTTTGCGCGGTGCGCGGAATCGCGTTGGGCCCTTTTTATTATTCATGTGGCGTGCATTCGCGATGATAGCTTCGTGCGCGAACCTTTCTGGTTCGCTTCTGCACCGACTTCATCGATGACCGCGCGAGGGATTGCTTTAATGCCACATTTGTAAATTTGTAAAGAAAGTAATTTGCAATTAATGGTATTATATTAATTTAAATTTCTCTCATGATCTCGTATAATATTTAGACATTATTAAAATGTTATGTTAGTTTATCGATTAAAGAATTTCAAGTTTCTTAAATAACTTGCAACTTTTCGAAAAAATTATTATTATTACATGAAATATTTAATTTTTTTTCGATTGACACTATTCATATCGCAATTCTGAGCGAGTGAGTAAATTATTTATTTGCAGTTTGCTTGGAAAGATACATGAAATTTATATATACGAGCACAAATGCAATTAGCAAACTGATTAGTGAACTATTAATGAGATGTCGTATCGTTGTGATGAAACCGTGTATTTCGAACAAGCTCAAACGGACAGAAAGTCAGCAGCGTTTTCGCACCGATCAATTCGCAATTCGCACGAGTCAAAGGTATATACACCATATACTTTCCGACCACCCTACGCCAATGGCAGGCGTGAAGGGAAGGCACGAAGCACGAAAAAGAGTTTGCCATCGGGCTCGAACACTTTCCAGCGCGCCGCTCCGGAGTTCCACGACCGCGTTTCGGGACAACAGCACGTCGGTACCCAACCGTGGGGCCTCCCCGTCCTTGGTCCGTGTCAGTGGCATAGACCATACAGGGCCTGTTCAAGGTCGAAGCGAGCGCGCACGAGCGCCGACGGAGGCGCACGACGGGTCCCGAGTCCGGTCGACGGTACCCTCCACGTCCGGGGCCTAATAACTGGCGGGGGCAGGATGGGAGCGGGTCGGGGGAGGACGGCGGGAACCGACGAGAGACGACCGGGTAGAAGGGAGATGATGCCCGCGACCGAAGTGATCGAGGGTCTTCTCCGAGTGTCATCCTATACCCGTAGGCCTGCCACGTCGTTTCTCCGCGTCTTAACGCACATTAATACGCGTTATGTGTACACTGGGACGACACTCGTCTTCGTCGCGGTTTACGCTGTCCGTTCTCTTCTGTGGTTCCTCTCTTCTCTCTCTCCTCCGTCATGTCTCTTCTCCGATGCCGCTCTCGCCTCTCTCTCTCTCTCTTTCTCACTCTTTCTCATTCTTTCTCGCACTTTGTTCTGTTTTTCGTCCTAAATATTTCTGCCCGACTCTCCAAGCGGCTCCTCTTTCGTTCCTACCAATATTTTTAGCGAACGACCTCACTTGAAGACGACCTGCACCGTAATATCTCACGTAGATTTCTTTTAAAATTCTTTCGAAACTATTATTACAACTTAATGACAGGAAATATTATGTAGCTCCGTGTAATTCATTCACGAGATTCACGCTGAACCGCTATCAAAAAAAAAAAAATAATAATAATCTCGGAGAAGTATTATACACCTATCTGGTTTTTCTTCCTATGCTAATTGATGATTCATACGCCCGAGACCAGTCAAGGAACCTGCCATTTGAAATGCAAATTCATGGACCAGTTTCACGAACTTTGCTCACTTCTAGATTTCAGATTTCTTAAAAACACCCACAGTTACGTGTTCGCACGCGTAAATGCAATCCATTTGCTTCGTCATTGTCGACTTTCTTGATGGAAATCTATTCAAATTATGTATGCGATTAAAATGACTTTTTGCAAGAAAAAATCTACTCTTGATCGCAGCCAGGATATTTGGGATTTTGACATTTTAAATCTGACATTTTCAAACTTATTTATTCGACACGTGTGTCCTCAAAAAGAGAAAAAAATAAAATCAGCGCGTAAAAATATTACCGTCGCGGTAAAAAAATTCCATTTTGGTATAAAATTCGAAATCTGTCGTTTAGAACGGAGATTCGCCACGGATTTACGCCTTTTAATTGTGAGACGCAATTCTGAAGCGTGCACAATTATTTATCCGCAGCGGTATTTCAGTAGGCACAGACACGTCACCGCGATGGCACGAAAAGTAGTTCGTGTGAAAAAGCTCTAATGCCATCCTCTCTCCGTGACCAAATGAAGGCAGCGCGCGACTTACATTGCGGGACAGTCCGATTGGCAGCCACTGACGATGAGTGACGCTGTCACGTTCTGCTCGTTCCGCATAACGGGCCGGAGCGGCTAAACGAGCGTTCTGTGACCCATCGAGAGAGGCAGGTCGGCGATATTAATTGTAAATCGAGCATGAGATGCGCAAATTCGATTTCTGATCACGCGATCTTCCCCGCGTTATGCACGACAGAAAATTGTCGGCACAACATCGATCTTCAAAGTGAATTTTGCGAACAGTATATTTTTTATGTGACAATATGTTTTAAAACATTTTTGTACACTAGAGAAATAGATTACTCGATAAATCGTGTAAGTAATGTTGAAAATGCCGGCATGACACTTCAGGTTTCTGCGCGGCCACCGGAAATGGCGATCGATACATCCCCCCCCGTTGAAACACATAGCTACGCCCACTAGCCAGGCCATTACCGAAGGGAACCGTTCGAATTCCTACGTAAATTAACGAATGTCACGTCGTAATAGCCTAGCGCTGTCTGATTTTCCTGGCCGCTCGTTTCTCGCTTATTCGCTCTCTTAGGGAGGAGAATCTCTAACAATCAATCTTTCAAAGCGTATCACGTTTCCCGCCTTATATCGTTAATTAGGCGGAAACTTCGAACGGTACTTCGAACGGCGTTTCGCGCGAGCGAGAAAAGTATAAGTACCCGAGTCAAAATTTTGATGCTACTTTCACACTTTTGAAGATACTTTGCACCTATTTAGCTGACCTATACGCTTGTATAAACTG
>QVNW01002010.1:0-34085 GCA_014825475.1 Pseudomyrmex flavicornis
ATTTCACTTGCTTGATTTTGTTTTGCGTTAGATACGTCGATCCTGAATTGAACAACGAGCCGATGACGGTGAGGGAGCAACATTTTTATCGCGAAGGAAACGCGGAGGTGTTGCAGTTAGTAACACGAGGACAAGTGGAGGATACGAGTCAGCAGCATCATTACCCAACAACTTTTATAGTAGACGGCAAGGATGTGCTTCTGCAGCGATTTATGCAAGATCAGAAGAGCAGGCACGAGTTGCAGGAGCCCGAAACAGCTCGCACCGTCGAATCTCACCAACGCCCGAAGAATCTGTACCAGTACCAGCAGGAGATTCTCCTGTTACCGGAAGAACTGGAAATTAGACATCGACGCGCGGAGGAATTGGATTCCAACGCGCAAAAACTGGGAGCGATGGACTCGGACAGATACGTCGGGCAGAAGATGGACTCGGAATCGCAAGCGCGTGACGTTCATCGTCAAGAGGTGTCGATAAACATGCCCGAAATGTTATCAACGGACAGAGCGTCGATGCCAAAGGATCAGACGCAAACCGCGACGATGCAGTCGTACGCGTTTCACGATCTGGAACTGGCGAGACAGAACGTACTGCTGACGCGGCTGCTTCTGGAAAGAGAAACCAGACACGCTGGCGGCGGTGGCGTGATGACGGACGCCGCGAGTTACTTAGAGACCCAAAGTCTTCCGGGACAGGTGGCCATCGCGACGCAAACCGACAGAGTCGCGGCAACGCAGACGGAACGACACTTGCGAAGCAGAAGCGACAACGACGAGTCCGACGAGGACACGCGAAATCGAAAGAAGATGAAGACGAAGAAACGATACGGCGAGAGCGAAATGATGAGAACGCGAGCTCTGTGGATGAAATCGCCCATTGAGGAAGAGGAAAGTTCGACGAACTTCGACAAACGATTGAGCAGTTTGAGAAAGAAGGTGAAGGACGTGAAAGAAGGACGAAAGGTGCCGCTGGAGCCTAAAGTCTTGCGGGAAATCTCGGATTCCCTAGAAGAGAACGGAAGCACTTGTTGTGTTCGTGAAAAGAAAATGAAATCAACGAGAGTTTTTAAACCGCAAGCGGAAGAGAGTGGCATAGGATACAAAGTGCTGGGCGAGGAGAAAAATGGCTCCTCTTTGTCGACTGAGATGGAAAAGCAACAGGACGAGAGAACGTCTGACGAGAAAAGAATGGAGAGCAGCCTGTCGTCACCGGAAATAAAAGTCGACAATAGAAAATACGTTCGCGAAACGACGGAGAAGAAAAGTACGAGGAAGGAGAGCAAGATGAAGAAGCAGAAGAAGGTGGAATCCGTGATAAAACCTAGTTTTCGAGGTTTAGAGAGAGAGATCACCATGTTGACGAAGAAGCTGAGCAAATTCGCCGACAGGAAGGTGCAACAGATCGGAAGCGAAAGCACCAGTCGGGAGAAGTCGAAGACGTCGACTGACTCCAAGAAAGACTCGGATGAGAGCACGATGAAGAAAACGGAAGATTCGAAGAGACCCAAACGATCCGAAACTTCTCCGAGTACGTCGAAAGAAACCAGGAGAGACAAATTCAAGTACCAGCAGCCGCAAATGATGAGTCCCTACAGTTCCGAGTG
The DNA here is from genome assembly GCA_014825475.1 of Pseudomyrmex flavicornis. NCBI lineage: Eukaryota > Metazoa > Arthropoda > Insecta > Hymenoptera > Formicidae > Pseudomyrmex > Pseudomyrmex flavicornis. The sequence continues at coordinate 1,604 of QVNW01002010.1, forward strand.
CGAGGAGACGTTTGAAAAGCCGAAGAAATCGAAAGCGGAATTTCGTCAGGAAGCGGCGAAGCAGAAACAGTCGAGCAGTCACGCGAAGACGAAAAAGCAGATCGAGCGCAAGAAGCAAATCGTCGAACACGATCGGGAGCTTGACAAGCGCAAAGATGTTGCGAGTAAGGAAAACGGCAAGTCGAAGATTGAGAAAGCCGCCAAATTATTGTCGCGCACGCACAAGTTGGCGGCCATTGGTCGTAGAAAGCGCGTCTCGGAGGAACTGAGCACGAGCACAAGTTCCGATCGGATAAACGGCACGAAAGATCCCTTCACCGCTCGGGATTCAGACAAAAGAAGCTCGGAATCTTCAGAACTCCCGTCACATCACGCGAATAGGCAGCAAAAGTCGAGGCGTAAATTGGATCACGTGAGCGAGAGATTCTCCGACGATTTCGTGGCGGAGCCGCGGGTAAAGGATATCGAAGAACAGGAAAGTGCGTTTCGCCCGATGACGGATACAAGCGCGTTCAAGGAAAATGTTGAGAATGGTAAAAGAAACGTTGAAATATCACAACAGTTTACGGATGATTTTTCATTAGAAACACAGACGAGGGATGTGAAACGTCCAACGCAAGCTGTTGTTGAAACGGAGCAAAAGCAAAGCGCAACTTATAAATTTGATGAAGAACATTCAAGATTAAAAGAAACTGTCGCGATTAAAGTTGAACCAAGTGTATCACGTGAGTCTGACAAAGATCACCGTGTGACGTTAAGAGAAGTCGCTGAAGACATTTCAGTTCTTCAAGATTTAAAAAGTACGCAACCCACTAGTGTAGAGACGGCGTTAGAAACCGCAACGACACGGAAAACTGAATCGTTTGACGATTTTACCATGGAACGATTTGAAGAAAGCAGTAAAAAAGAAGTTTCTTTAAAGTCTGAATCTCCGGAAAAGATAAAAGAAATGGAAAAATCCCCGCCGCACAGTGGCAAAAGCGTTGCCGAAGAAACTCAAATAGCTCACACGTCCGAAAAAGGTGAAGAAGAAAAATCACCTCACATAATAAAAAAGAAGATGTTGGAAAAACAAAGAGCTGTATCAGAAACAGATGTGTGCGAATTGAAAATATCAAGAGATACCGCGAAAAAAGAAGAAGAAGATGTATCAAAAGAAGGTCTAAAGATAACGAGTAAAGAAATGAGACAGCAAACAGAAGAAAAACACATAGACGGACGTGAGTTACATGTCGGCACATCGATAAAGTCGGAAAAAGATTCAACAGATATTAAAGATCTGCCTCCATTACATTTGGAAAAAGACAAGACTGCGGAATTAGACAAAGCTGAAAGCGAACAGAAAGAACAATCGAGTCTTGAGATAAAAGAACGTGATAAAGAAACAATATCTCTGACAGAAATCGAAAAAGATAGTGAACAAAAACTGACGGAAAAATTAGTGCGAAAAGAAGCTGACGAATCAATACATAAAGATAAAAGTGACACGAAAGAGAAAACGAAAGTTACAGCGGCAAGCGGATATCGAGACGCTGAAAGAACAGAAATAATGAAAAAAGAACGTACAGTTCAGGAAGTGGATTCTGAAAAGGAAGCGGAAAGAGATGTAAAATTGACAACTACTGAAATACTTGAAGAACCGTCCGATATTAGTCGATCTCTTAAAGATGACAAAGATGCGGATGATATTCGTCGCGCGTTTTCGATTGATGATCAAACCTTGATGTATATTGACGACAGTAGTCAAGAAGAATCGAAAGACGATTCTGAGCCCGGTAAAGTAACGGATGTAAAAGAACACACAGATACAACCAAATTAGAATACTCGGCGGACGATATTCCTGCGAAAATAAAAATTCAAGCTCAGAAAATTGTAGAAGAGCCTTATGCATCGCCCGAAGAAACGTCAAGCGTTCAAGAAACGAAATCGGAAGAAGCAGACAAGGGTAAGCCTCGTATGTCGCAAGCGGAAATTATTTCTAAAGCGGAAAGTTTAGATAAAGAACAATTACATGATAAACAAACAAAGATAACACAAGAATCATTGTCTGAGAAACGGAAAGAAGAAACGGAGGAAATATCGAAAGACAAGTCTGACGAAGAGAAAGAAAAGAAAGAAGAAAGACAAGATTTGCCTGTCGAGAAAAAAGAACGTGCCGACGAAGCGAAAGAAACAGCTGATAAAGAGCCTTCTGAACACTTACCGCAAGATCTGAATCTAGAAAAGACAGCTGCCGGCGAGCCATATAAAGACGAGTCTGAGACAATCGCAGCGGGTACAGACGTGGAGGAGTATCGAGAAAAAGGAGAGCAGCAAGCAGACGTAAGCGTTCCTATTTTTAGCAGCTTTATTGATGATACATTTGATGTTTCGGACGGGAGCAGCGACTCATCCAGTGATATTTCCAGGAAAACAACGTTGACCGCGAGACCATATGACACTCCGCGTCACCGACAAAAGTGGCAGCAACAAGAAAGTCTTGAAATAGCGGGAATGTCCGAAACAACCTTCAAGGACGGAGAAGACACGAAAATGAAAATCGAACCGGACGAAGAAGACACGGACAGCATCTTCTCATTTGAGGAGAGTGAAAATGTCGAAGAGTCCTCGATTACAATCGAGGAAATCGGCGAGTCAAAAGAAGATACGGAAACTGCTGTTGAATCGCAAGAGATTTCTTCTGAGGATAAAAAAGTTGTGTCCGATTCGGATAAAAAAGATGAAAGTTCCAAGTCAAAAGTCGAAGTTATTGTAAAACCAGAAGAACATGTAAAAAAATCCGATACGTTGACACAAATTCAAGATTTAGTTGTTTCGACTTTAAGCGTCAAAGAACCAAACGGCGTGTCAAAAGAAAAAACTGGTAAAGACGAAATTATTCCGGTAGTCAAAGAGGAACGTGAGAGCGAAATTGCTGTACGTCGCGCAAATATTGAGGAAGTTCCCGAGACTGTGAAAAAAGACGATGAAGATGAAACTGAACTACCACCTTCAAGCCAAATTAAACAAATAGATCGCAAAGTAAGTAAAACAATATCTGAAGACACTGTAGTGGATAAAATAAAAATTAAAGATCCCGAGGCAGATAAAACAAAAAGTAAAGGCAGCGAAGACGGCACGCTATCGACATCGGAAAAACATGACGTCGCGAAAACTGAACCACCTGAAAGTTCTGCGAAAAAGAAAAAGAAACCCGAGCAATCGAGGACCTTTTTCTCTGACAAGAAGAAGCAAGTCCTCGACAAAGAAATAAAAGAAAAACCAACTTCGAGTCACTCTCGTCGTCGTCCCGGTAAATCTCTCGACTTGGAAAAGCAACCAGAACGCGATGGATCGCAGCCATCACAAAGAGAAGAGGAACTTCGAAAGATAACGTCGAAAACAAAAATCAAGATTGACAAAAAGCGCACAATTTCTCCGAAGACTGAGATCGACGTGAGTAAAACGCAGTCAAAATATATGGAGTGGTACAACAAGAAGCGCGAAGAAGCGGAAAAGAAGAGACTCGAGAAGAAAACGGCGGAAGACGAGGAGCAGCTACCGCGTTGGGCGAGCAGAAGTCTGAAGCAAACCACGAAGAGGCAAGATACACAGGAGCACAGGACTCCGGAAGTGACGCCGCGTACCAAACGCAAGATCAAACCGCTAGTGAACGTCGAATCCGAACAGTTGAAGGCGATCGTGCGTCAGGGTCGGCGATTGAGAAAAGCCGAGGGAAGCCTGAAGAAAGATCCGCCGGTCGAGATATTCGCCGGAACGCCGCCCGTTTCCATTTCGGACACGCATCGTCTGCAACAACACTCGGAATACAAGTACGAGAGAATACCGCCGCCATTTTACCTACATCCGCCGCCACCGCCGCCGCCGCATCCGTCGCCGCAGCTGTCACCGGAAAGATCCTTCGAGGCGCCACAACCGTCCACGTCGCGGTACGAGCAACCCGAAGAAGAGATTTGTTTGGAAAATGTCGCGCCGATCCAAGGCGGGACTCGTCTGCGACATCAGCAGCTTCTCGAAAAGAAGAGCGTCTTCGATATCGCGTATAATGAAGCTGCGCCGTCGCAACTTCGATCGGACAGTGCGACTCCGCCATCTTAACTCGTTGGTGTTATCGACTTCTAGGAAAAAAAAAAAAAAAAAAAAAGATATATCCTTTAATTGTACATATAACGTCTTCGTGCTATTTCTTGAGTAGCATTAAGTTTTTTCAACTACTCTTACTTGTAGCGAACTCGAAAGCAAATTAATCGACGAACACTTACCTCGAGTATTTAATTTTTCTTGAGAAACGACAGTCATCATCTCTACAGTCTAATCTTGATTGTCTTTTTAATACTGAAAATACGCTTAAAAAAAAAAAAAAAAATACAATATACTTCCGGTCAGATATGAGACATTTGTACAACTGTTTGTAACGTGAATATGCCGTTTTAAGTTATTTCCGACAAACGAAAACTATTTATAAGGAAATGCGCAGCGAAATTGACGACCAGTTTTATATAAACATATATATGTTTATATGTTATTACTATTATTAATTTTTGTACATTAATACCAAATTGTAAATACACACGCATATATAATAAAGCTTTCGAAACCACATTATTGAATGCAAATGAAATCACCGCGCGCTCCGGTGTCGCTTATTACACGCAACAACAATCGTTGCGAGATATTGCAATTAATCGCGTGTGCACCGCGTATGTATATATATATATATATATGCACAATGAAACCAGAGAGCGACTAGCTTCTGCCACTTCTGCTTTGCTGCTACAAAAATATCCTCTAAACGTCGACTTTACCTACTCGCTATCTTTTATATACCAACCAATTTATATCTGCACTCGATGGCTTGTATCGAGTAAACCTTGCTCAGCTTGCAGACTGATATCATGCAGTCGGCGCAAGAACATTCTTCATTATCTACCTGCAATATAAAATATTATTATACTGTTTTGACAAATTTATCATTTATTTATGCGCGGAAGAGCATTCGGCGTTTTATTTAAAAATTTATATGAGAGAAAATCGGAGAGAACGGACTTTTTCGAAACTACATCCGTATAATAGTGTTAATTACTATCTCTCTCAATGAAAAAAAAAAAAAAGCGTTTGGCACTATTTTTGTGGCAACACACGAGTTGTCAAACATCTCTTTCTAGATTTTTATTTTTTGAACACGTGCGAATCGAAAAAAAAAAAAACAAAACATTGCTGGCTTGTTAAATGTAATCTAGCGCGAGCTATGTCTGACTTATTCCGCCTATCTCTCTCGTGTGTCTATTATATAGCTGTCTTATAAAAAAAAATAAGGAGATATAACAGTCCATATAGCTACGTATAGTCAAAGGTTACGCGACGCAATATGTGGCTTCGCCGCCAGCGGTTTGACGTACATCGGCCGCGTCGGTGTGTTGCTGACGACGGAGATGACGTTACCGATGCAACTAACCTACCGTAATCTCGAAAACATAATGGTGCATCAAACATAACCGACGACTGGTAAATCTTTGGATTGGGAGCGCACGACGGGCAAGCAAGTCGAGGTCGTTCGAGCGCAACTCGCCGGCGGCTCGTTCGAGATATCGCGCGCCTTAAATCTTGCCGTCGCACATGCTCGCCTGGTACCCGGTGACTTATTCGGAGGCGGACGTGCGCCTCGTCACTAGACGCTTGTCCACCTGTTACAGACCGAGGGATAAGACCCTCGAAAGGCTTCGGCTGAAGAAATACCGTCTTATATCGCAATAATTTATCGATTACACTTAGTGTAATATTGTATTTTCGAACTACGCATCACACAAGCGTTTCTTGTTCGTTAAAAATATGCTAATAAAACGATGTTGCTAAAACCGATGTGTTATCAAGCGTTATATGAAACAAACGCTTTAATTTGAAACGCTTTTCTTTCTTGTTGGTAATAAAGTTATTATTATTAATATTGATAACAGTTTTTCGTAAACTCGCAAAATTCAGAATATAATTATATATATATGTATAGATAACTAAGAAGAATGTTAATGTGCGATATGTAAATATCAATTGCATGTTTGTAGTGATTATTTCTCGTGTGCAACGCGAGCAATTTGCTGTTATCGGCTCCGTTTCTCATTCGCGCAACGTTATGAGAATATATGCAAACCTGTGTAAAAAAACCCGCTGTAACTGCTAGGAACGCTTTCCTGCTCTGTACGCAGAACCGTTATTTTACAACGCTCTTTTTTGCAATTTACCACTTTAATGTTGCAAAATTTACAAGATCGCGGCTTGATTTTCTCGACTCCGGCGAAGAAGCTCCACTTCGGTATAGCTGAGCCGTCGGATCGGACCGGATGATATTATCTCAACTACCGTTGGCCGAGTCGTCGCATCATTGACGATAGATATTTCCGCGCGAGAACAATGGACAAAATGTTAATTGTTGTTAATAAAGAGTCACGTATGTTGCTGTTGCAACGGCGAGCAGAGCCGCGGAAGAGGCTGCACCTGTACCAGCCGTGCGCAAACACACCTGAAACCTTTGACCTTTTCATCGACGCTCGCCTCTCCTGCTCGCCGACCATCGATCTCTCCACCCCTTCGCAGCCCTTCGTCAACTGCAATTTCATCAAGCAGTTCTGAATTCAACGATGTTTCTGAAAGCAAAGTCACGATCGATTGCGTTCGACGTAATTACACCGAAAGGGATACCATTCGCGTCGATGTCACGTTGCGATTCGACTTTTAAGCTGACATGCGTGAGGGAGTATAATTCTCGGGATGCAGTTTGAGAGTGTTGAAATCCGAGTAAGTACATCCCCATTGCTGCAAGATACACAATGATGTAATATGATTTGCGACACGCAAGTTTTGTTCTTAAAATATTACGCGTCTTTCTTTATTTATCTATCTGATAATTCTGAAAAATTAAATTCAATGACTTTTTATTGAAGCGCATCTCTTTTATCGGCGGGCAATTATTTCTCAATTAAATATAATTTAGCAGCCTCGATATGTAAAAATATATAATACATTGATAAATATTTTTGTAACTGTTTTGTTTCCTGAAATATAATTTTTCCTCGCGGGTTCTAACGCGACGTTGGTCCAGCCCTGGTGTTTCGCATAAACGCGCATATTTTCGCTTTAATTACGAACCGCAAACACTATGTTGCGCTTAATAGCGCCTCGTAAAAGTTGGACGCGCGTTGCGAGCGAAGCGGGTTTGGCCCGGTCCTTAATAGCCATCAATCATTGCCGAAATTCGGCAACGCGTTGGACAACACGGGCGGCAGGATACCATCACCAAAGTAGAGTTCGCCGGGACTAACCGGGCTGGGAGAGCACGGGGAACGAGGGGAAGGGAAGGAACGAGAGTGAGACATGGAACCCGTTCGATACTTCCGAAAACTCGGTCCCGACCATTCTACGCTCCGCTCGCATTCACATGAGTTCCGCGGTATTACCAACACTAACTTCCAGTCCGACCACCGAATGAATAAAGTGGTCGGAACGGAGAGTGACACGTGATACTTAGATATAAATGTCTCAAGTAAGATTTTACACACACACACATTATATTCACACATGCATACATTTATTGAAATGCGATTTGAAAATATGATAGAAAAGTTACTTATCTCATTTCATTCAAGTTGCTCGAAAAAAATCTTCATTTTAGAAATGACTAAGATCAAAGACTCGATCGAGCAAATCAACCTGTGAGATCTGAGAAATTTTTTCTCCTACTATAGAAGATAGGAAAAAGTGACTTGTTTTTTCGTCCATTTTTTAGATCCTCGAATTTCAAACTTTTTTTTATGCTAAATAGTACTATATAATGGAACATTAATCCCAGAAAAATTTTAAGATGAGCATAGGCACGCGGTTCCGGAGATATAAAGGGGCGTTTTGAGGAATAAGATTTTTTTATGCTAACATCATAATATCGCATATCGATATATATATCGCAAATCGATATATATCGCAAATCGATATATATCGCAAATCGATATATCGCAAATCGATATATATTGCATATCGATATATCGATCTTTTTTTGTTTCTAATTGCCGATTCCAGCAAAGTGTTAAAATTTGATTAACCAAAATGTATGTTGGTTATGTGTCCAATGGATCATAGATGATCCATTCGACAGACTATATCTTCAATATTACATGAACTTCAGCCACGCATTCTTTCTTATGCAATATACTCTGACTCACCACTTTCACTCCCTTGTATCTCCAGAACAGTGCCTATGCTCTTGAAATTTTACTGGTATCAATGTTTCATCTAATAGTATTATTTGCCATGAAAAAAAAGTTAGAAATTCGAGGTTCAAAAAAAAATGGACCAAATTTGCCATCACTCTTTCAAACCGATTGTTTTACTTACATTGTCGAAAGCATATTTTTCCAATCTTTACACATCTTTATTGTAGACTGTAGATATCCCGAAGGAAATTGTAGCAGCTTGAGATCTCGATATTTCCTGAGCGATTGTTCGGCTCGCGATGTTTACAGGCTTTTCGAGAGCGCGTCGGAAACTGTGAAAAGTACGTAGAAGTGGATTTCAATTAAAAGACGAAGAGTGAAACGTGATTACGCCGTTCCGTCTTCATCGTTCGATGCAACGAGCGGTGCAGTTGAAACGATACTGTCGGCGAAGCGGAAGCGTTCTAAGTTGGGGTCAGAAGATTAACCGAAGGATCAGAGGGCGGGAGAGAGAGAGAGAGAGAGAAGCCGGACGGCTTTGCTTCCGTTAGCCGGCTCGGGAGAGCGTGTAATTAGATATCGAGTTTCGCGTTCAGTTTCTACGACGAATCTATATCCGGCTTCAAAGCAACGTCCGCGAAACTTGCTGCCGGCCCGGTCGCCCGTGTCACCGGAAAAGTTTGCGTCAACACTTAATTGGAGGGTGTATCGGATACGCACTGCAAATGCTATTTGCATTTCAAACGAACCGTCGTCTAATGACACACCGGCGACATTTATTTGCCTGCATAAATCATGTTCGGATTCGAAACGGGAGACGCGCGCCTCGCAATCGCCGAGAACGTCCCGCGTTTCCGGCTAACTTCGGCGTAAGTTGTTCCTAAGATGGGAGACTACTGCCGTGTGTGTGTGTGTGTGTGTAAACTGTGCAAAAATTACCCTATCGCGCACACGCGCGAACTGCGCGAACTGCCAACGCTTCAGTCGCGCGTGTGAGCAGAGGATTGTCGCAAGTACATATATATGTATATTTTATAAATATATATATTTTTTTTATTTATATGTATAAATAAAAGCAATCATAGTTTTTACGCGTTACGCGAGAAATATGTGCCATAAGATCGGTATTCTTTTATAGTATTCAGCCTTAATGTACAACAAGAGACAAATGAATGCGAGAGAAACAGCAATTAGCCCATCTTACTAAAGAGAAAACGAGCAAAAAGAAATACGTCTGTCTTTCTCCTGTCTGAGACGAGTAAAGAGGACGCGTAACCCTTTCCGGCCAGCGTAACGCAGCTGCGAGCTCAGGGCGAAGTTCGGGTCTTACTATATCCTCTCAAGTATTGTGTGAAACTCTTTAGTCTACTGTAAAATATTCGACTAACAATTTACACGTACGTTGACGCACATTTGCCAATAGAATTTTTTTATTTCGCGAGCGTTGTAAAAATTATTTTTTTATTCGTAAAGTCACGGAAATGACAAAGAAAAAAGTGCAAACTGAAACGTTTAAATTCGATCTGAAATCATAAATCTAAGTAATCGCCGAAACGTGACGAGAAATTTGAAACGCGGTCGTTATCGCGTGACAGCACGTGTGACGAATTAGCTGACGAATTAACTTCTAAGTGCGACGCAATGCACTTTCGACTCGAGAGAGTTCGATGTGTTTATCTTTGCGCTTTTATTTCTGTCCGCCAACTACGGTGAGCGTGTAATCGCGTGTGATAAGACGCCGTCTCACGGCCGAACCGTATATATATGTACTTACGCAACTTTCAAGTCGTGTGACGTAACGTACGTAATTGTCCGGTGTACATGTATCCGGCGAATATGCGAAACAAGAGTCGAAACATGTTGCGCGTTTACTCGCGCGTAACCACCTTTTTTTTTTTTTTTTTTTTTTTTCAACCTTACACGAATAAGGTTTTCTGCTCCTGGATTTTTCAGGAGGAGCTGCGCTTTTCCACCTTCCAAGCATGAATTGCAAGAGCGGCGATGACGAGACGTCGTGTAAGCGAAGGAACGCGACGTCCCTGAGATATTACATCGCGAACTTGCTCGTAACGTTGGAATATGCTCGAATTTGGCCCGACGACGAGTCGTTCTCGTCGTGTAAAATATTGCTTTCATCAGGAGCGACAATTATCCTTATTTGCGCGAACTTTCTACTCTTGTTCTCGGAAATTGCGGTGCTCACAATGAGATGCAATTTGGAACTGTTCGCTAATATCATTGGCGTAATTGGTATGCACGCCGTGGGCTTAATAAAATGGTGCTATTGCATAAGAAAAAATGGTATAATTGTTGATCTGATGATGACGTTAGAAAGATGCCACGTGCTCTGCCAGCGGATTGACAATAGCGAAGACGGTATGTCGATTTATTATCTATTGTGTTGCGTCTCGAAGAGACTTTTAAACAAAAATTAAGAGAGAAAAAATAAACATCGGTTGACAAAAAGTAACTTACTACTGATTGCGAAACAATTATTTTGAGCTTTGATTGTATAAAAAAACTAATTACATATTTGTTTATATACTAATTATATATATTGTTATGATAATACTCGCTTATATTGCAATATTATCTATCTCTTCGTTAGGATATCAAATATACAGAAGTGAAATGGAACACGCTCGTCAATATTCTAGCTACTTTATATGGGGATGGATGATTACTTGCATTTACGGCGTTCTACACTGGTGCGCCAATCCGTTGTTCATCACATCTTGGACGGAAATGGATTTTACATCGAATTACACGTCGACAAAAAGAAACTTACCGTACATAGGGTGGTATCCGCTCGACGTTGGTAACATTTACAATTACATATGTCTGTATTCCATGCAGATAATCGGCGCGCTATCTTCAGCGGTTGGAATCGTTTGTTACGACGGTCTCTACGTTACCATACTGATGATTATTTGCGCAAAATTTCAATATATCAACACGATACTAACAAAGACTAATTTCGACAAGTAATACATATAACATATAATTGGACATATCGATTGCTCTCAAATAAAAAATTTTCAATTGCGAACATGTAAAAAATATTGAACTTGCAGTGTGCCGAAGGCAACGTTTACGCTCGAGAAAAAATTGAAAAACTGCGCGGACTGTCACGCAGAGATTATTAAGTATAATATTCTTTCGTTACTAGTAGATCTTTAAGTCGTTATAATGAAATTAATAATTTTAATTGCAATTGTGACTTTTCACTCGAGTTCTTACTTACTTACGAAACTTTTTTTTTAAGAAACGTGTGCATTTCTAGATTTCTAAAAATGTTACAATCTTTCTCCGGCCCGACAATGTTCGTGCAATGCATTGAAACGTTAATTGGCATTTGTTTAGTCTCATTTCAAACATCGGCAATTGTCGTGGTACAAATTATTCTACAAGATGTTCAATGATATATAATGCACATATGTATTGTGTGTAGCACGTTTATAATGCACTGCACGTTTAATTTGCACTCTTCTAGCACGTTCGAATAATAATTGAACTGTAAAATTTACATCCCAATAGGTAAACAAAGAATCTATTTTCATATTGTGGTCTTTGTTCGAATACTTTTTATGTCTCAATATTCAATTGTATTTCTTCTGCTTCTATGCCACTCGACTCGAACATCTGGTTAGTCAAATTATGTGAAGTATATTTATGTACAGTTTACAAAAAGCGAAGAATTCAAGTTAACATAATAGAATTAAGTGTTGAAAATAATATAAAAGTATCTAACAAAACAAAAAGTCAAAACGATATGGAAAGTTTAGTTATTAAAACAATCGAAATTCTCTATATCACAGGGCACGCAAATCTCGCATTCGGTATATTCCTGTGGATGGGAGCTTGTAGGTGTTGAAAAAAAAGGAGAATCGAATTTCAAGACACAGTTACAAAATCATAATATACATTCTTTAGTGCAAACGATAATTCTACGAGCGCAGAGACCGATTGTTCTAACCGGCGGTCCATTTTACGCGCTTTCGTTGGAAACTTTTAGAGCCGTAAGTAAAATATTGCGGCAACGTCGTCTAGACATTTGTTTATTGAAAAAAAAAATCTCTTATTTACGTTATAGATCTCCACGATGGCAGTATCAAATTCTGTATTTTTGCACACAATCTCCAGTGCGGATGAATGAGCTGAGTTTAAAATAACTGTTTGTGTATTCTTACGTTTTTACAATATAAAAAGATCGCTTGTACATATAAAAAGAAAACATTAATAATGATTTAATGATTGAATGCTAGTTAATTATTATTAATGATTGAGTGGTAGTATCGAAGCAAACATGATAATTGATTTAAAAAAAAAAAACATAACTCCAATGCTGTCAAGAAAACCGTTTTCATGTATAGGAAATAGAATAATTGAAAAATAAGTGTAACTTGTTTCTTTTCTTTCGTTTTTAAATTTAGTCTGCGATTTTCTTTTCTTCAACGTTGTTAAATACGCACGAGTCTAGTATAAGAGTACGACAATCGAATATGGGTGGGAGAGAGATTAATATGCGAGTGAAAGTACCGGCGAGAAGTGAGGACACTAGAGTGAACCAACCATCCACCGACCAATGAGAAGAAGCCCGCGCTTCTACACGAGAAGCATGAGACGCGTGGAGCTCGCGCGCTACTAACTGCGCCGCATGCTATCTTATCACGAGGGAATAAGTCTGTACGTAACAGAAGGCCGTCCGTGGCGGACACGGCCGTCCTTGACACTTGGAGAATCCCACGAGTGGACTCGTCGCGACGACCAGTCGCCTCTTGCGCTCTCGTGCGAGCCTGGCATCCGAAAGTTGAGATTAGAATGCACGTGGTCATGGAAACCAACGTGCTTGACGAAAGAGAGAGGGAAAGAGAGAAAGAGAGAAAGAGAGAGAGGGGATAAACGCGAGAAAAGGATAGAGAGAAGAGCGATAATTGATACTAGTAGTCACACGCGTCGTCGAAGATGTGTCACTCGCAGGAAGATACACACACGGCACTTCCCGAGATCAATCGCTGAATCTTTACTCGCCGTTCGAGCAACGTTGCTAAGTCTCGTAAAAGAAAATTTTAGTTTTCAACTGTGATTTATATATTATTGCTTAAATTTTAAATAATACATTTTTATTAGAAATATAGAAACCAGACTAGAATTCGATATTTTTTTGTTAGCAAGCGAGTGATTCGTTATTTTATTCGCTGTATCTTTCATACATATGTAAAAAGAAAACCATCTACGTACTATATACGTATGTGAATTCGTTCAAGTTTTCGTCGACATACGCGTTGATATACGTATATTTGCGTAACTAGGTTCGCGGCTAGGTACTCTCGCGATTCTTGGCCCGACATAATTTCCTGATCGCATAACCGAACACTCCGAACACGTATTACGCGTCAAGGTCGCGTTATGCGTCGTTCCACGGTCGATGGTGTCGTCGTTAGCCGTCGAAGGTGGATATCGAAAAAGGTGAGGGCTGGTCTTTCGTCGTACAATCACGTCTCGATGCACACGTACGTATCGTTAACACTCGCCAAGACTCCTCACCTGCCCATCAAAAGAGTTAAGCCATCCACAACGGCCAACCATCGAGCAGGCGAGCATGCGATCGAGGAGGATAGTCACGCCGCTACGACGCCGCGGCTACGGATCTTGAGCTACGGGAAGAGCGAGCGGCGCCTAAGTTATGATACGCGCGTTTCCCAGCCAACGTTACCAACCACGCTCGCATGTTCTCTCCGTCGTTACTTGGCGAAATGTGGACGCCTTGCGGGAACTGTTTTTCTATGTACCTGAAGTGTCCGGGTGCGACCGCGTCCCTTCCGTGTCGCGACGGAGAAGGTCGTGAGACCTTGACGAATTATGTTTTTGTTTAGAATCCGTAGCATACGTACCTACCAACTCGAGAACGTTTGCGGATAAAGCCGATACCTGCAAAAGTGTTCGTCGAACATTGTCTTCCGGAGTCTTCCCAACTGAAGCTAACAATGCTGTAGAAACCATGCGTGTTTTCAGACTTAACATACACTTGACACACAAAAGTAAGAAAATATTGCATATAAGATTATATATTTTATTTATATTTTAAAATAAAAACTATATTTCCTATCCATTTTATATATGATTGTTTAAACAAAACTTGCATATATTTGACTGAAATCAAGATTGCATTAAAATTTTTGTATTAATTTTCATTTAAAATTAAAATATTTCTTCTTTAAAGTCAATGAAACAACATAAAAACATGTATAAAGTGATAAATTATGTGTGACTGTAAGATTTGGATATTTTTAAAACAAGGAAACAAACGTTTTCTTAATCATCTTCGTCGCTACTTATTACGCGAGATGATTTCAATCGATTAACTTGCGCATTAGACTCTGATTCTTCGTCATCGCCGATGATTGCGCGACCGACATTTGCCTCAGTATTTTCATTCTTTGATGATTCTTTCTCATCGTCGCTATCCAGCAGTCGACGTTTCTTACTGAACGGTTTATCCGTGTCGGAAGAATCAGATCTAGTTCTCTTAACATCGTCTAGAATATAAAATAAACTTGCTGTGTCTAAATTGATTCAACGTAATAAACAATAGATTTTACTAGCACACGTTTACTAACCGTTTGCATCATCGATGTCTCTTCCAGCTTCCATTTCCGATTCGGAGGAATCATCGAGTATCTGTGCTCGGTTCCTCACTTTGCTTTTCAAAGTTTCTAAAATTTCAAATTATTTAGCAAAAACACGCATTGTATGTTTGAAATATTTACAATATATTCTTACGGTTCTTAAAAATTGAAAGAGTTTTTTTACTTATTATACATATTCTCGCGCGATAAATGACACGAATTCGTTCGTCGGTAAATTCAAGAGTAAAACAGCGGTCTGCTAACGCGAATAACAGAGGGCGAGTACATGCCATCTTCTTCCTCGTTCGAAACCCATTACAATTACATCACAAATAATATTATATCAACATATATTCCATATACCTTTATTCGTTTCCTCAAGAACTTTTGCTGCATCACGTTTTTCCATATTTTCCGCTCCGTTGCTTTTTTCTCTTTCGTTAATGTTTTCTGTAACTTTTGTTTCGAAACTTCCTTCGTTCAATTCCGAAAACTTTTCAGATTTCTGCGACAATAAAATCTCGGCACGCGATTCCAATTGTTTAGAAGTTGATGGTTTCGGTTCTAAAATTGATTCTACGAATATTTATACGTATGTATATATTTTACATGCGCGTAAAAACTTATACTTATTACTTTACATATATTTTAACGTATGTTGTATATAAATTTTAATTTAGAAACATTAAAATATTTATGAACATTTTAACATATATGTATATATATTAATATTATAAACTGTAATTGCTTATTTATATTCAAAGACAGAAAGCGCTCTCTGTCTCTCTGCAATAATTTTATAAATTTTCCTTGATATTATATTACGAAAAAAAAACTGTTAAATAATATAAATCTGTAAAAAAATACAAATAAAATATAAATATAATATAATAAAATTGTATGCTGACCTTTCGCTACAAAGAATTTTTTAACATTCTCAAACACGTCAGTGTCATCCTCACTGTCGTCTGTCTTTTCGTCGGAAGTGTCGGAATAATCTGTATGCGGTTCCAGTAACGTTTCTACAAAAACATCTCGATAAATGACGTTCGTTCGGAAGTTCAACCCGCTCTAATTTACTTACCACCGACTACAAACGTGCCCGCTAAAACATCGTCGATGAGCTTGCAACGTTTCTGGATTGTGTTCGTAAGCATATTCGACGGAATGCGCCAATAAGATTCCTGGGCGTCAGCCGGTGGCACAAATCCTAGGGCGCGGAGAAGCTTTTGAAAACTCGGTGAATCCATCGCGGTCGCCGAGTAATCTGTCAGCGGCACCAAGGGTACGCCTTCGATGCTTTCCTCGTCACGATCGTCCAGAACGTCTTGCAGGGATTCCCTGATCCATTCCAGCGCCTCTCTCATGTCTGATTTATTGCGAGATTTTTTTCAACAGATTTTCTCGCATTAATTTTCTTTCGTGTTTTTTCTTGTTTTTTGTTTTTTTTTTTTACGATTAATAATTCAATTTTTCTCGCTAATGGAGTTGCTTACGTGCTATTTGTTGGTCTTTCGCGTTCTCTCCAACGATATTTATATTTACCGAGATAATATTTCGAGAGACAATTTTCAGAGTGTAAAATGTATTTTTGCAACACACTGTCGGACGCATTATAAATATTATAAATTGCTGTGGATCCATTACTCGCGGATTAAAGGACGCGGGTGGATTTCGCATGGCTGGATTAAATTGATAAATTGCACAAAAACCGACTGCCGTTTCATTTTTTTGTTTTTTGTTTTTTTTTTTGAGGGATTCGCGAAACCCACAACGTGACGTATTCGCACAGTGACCTGAGCGGAGAGAAGCCTTTTCTGACAAGTCATTATTTCTTTTTTTTTTTTTTTTTTGCGTAATGGCTTCTGCAAATCATCGCCATCGTCCCTTTTCTCGGACGGACGCGAACATTTATCCTGCGGGAAGGAAACCGAGACGTTGCACGCGCCCCGTTTTCCAGAAGCGACAAGTGCGCTTTCATTAATCAAAAAAAAACGCGGATGCACGTCGACAGCCGCGGGATGAAAGCCATGAGAGGACAGCGGTACTCACTCTTGTCGATGACGTCCTTTAGGAGACCGGATAATTGTGCATCCGTGTAAACGATCGCCCGTAGCTTCCGCCGCCTGTTACGCTGCTTCTTTTTCGTCGACTCCTCGCTCCGGCGAGACGCGCCGCCGCCGCCGCGCTTCGAGGATTTTCGAGTTTCTTCGCCGTCCTCGTCGCTGGCTGAACTTTCGGTCCCGTCAGAATTACTGGCAGCTTGCGTTTCCCACGACGATTTACCTTTGCGCACAATGCATGGAAACGATGTGAACCTTTCTCGGGAGCGGAGCGTTTATCAGCGTGTATAAAGCGCACGGACCACACGTTGTGTGTCACGCTCGTATGTGTGTACGAAGCATTTCACGTAACATTAAATAAATCTTAAGCGTGATACCTACATAAACATGTGCTCAGATCGAAATGTGTATAAAAAAATCTATAAATCCCGGGAGTTTTTAAAGCTTTTCTTTGAGTTTTTGCACGACAAAGTACACGAGAGAAATCTGAAATTTAATTCTGTCAACAAAACCGAAAATATAAATTTATCTCCTCATTTCTGAGAAATATTATTTTTTTTAATAAACACAGGTAATGAAAACTCTCTCCCGAGTTTAATCTTCCTCCTCATATTAATCCTCAAAAAAACAAAAAAACAAAATTATTATGTATAATACAAATGTGCACGCTCGTATGAGGAGAAGAATATTTTTCGACAGATTAATTGCACATATACGTTATTCGTAACGAAAAAACGATCGCATTTTCCCAGAGAGATAGTCCCATATGGCTAGCGAAATTGCATCAAAACAGGACACGTTGAGGGAAAATGTTATTTCAAAGACACATACGGCGAACTAAAACTTCTCGGCAATGCTTCATCTCACAGCTGTATATCTACGATATGAGCTATCTCAATGCATTGAATACAAATAAGGGATGAGAGAGGAAAACAATATCCATGATAAATATGAAATTCCTTCCGGCACCGTAATGGGAAGCTAAGGCGAGTGATATTGGTACAAGAACGACGAAAGTGCGGCTGGAATTCGCAGTAGCCGATATTAAATAACGAGATTGATATTCCATGACGATATCATTATTGACTTTTATAACGGGCAGGCAAAATCAAAAGAGGGGAAAACGCAAATCTTACTTTCAGAAGATAATCTCGGACGGAAAAAGTAGATAGACGCAAATTTGCTCCTTTAAAAGAGAATTTAAAAAAACAATATTGCACGCGTGTAGAAAAAGAAAAGAAAGAAAAAAAAAAGAAATGTTTTTGAATTCTCTTTACACATTTTTTACACCTCGAACAAAGCTAAAGGATATGTGCGTGAACTGAAAATAAAATGTCTAATAAAACATCTTCAAATATTTGAGAAAACCACGTATAAAATACAACGTTATTTACTCTCTATATCAAATAAACTCGCTCAAGTGTTTCAAAGGAATACTGTACAGTATTTTTCCCCATTGTTACTAGATACCACAAATATACGTGTGTGTATGCTCAGTAATTCGATATAGTTAAACCGCCGAAATAGCATCCGGTTCACAGCGCATTCCGATTCTAAATAATTTCTGCCACGCAAATTATCGCATAAATCGCGTGTGAAACACAGGGATTTACAACACTTAAATAATTGAATGAAAACACACACAACGCGCGTTTACACACACAACGATTTTTGTACAGTTTGCACGCAATAAATCGATGTCGGCGAATACATATACATGTATCCTAAATTAATGCGTCTTTTGTTTACAATTGATTTTATCTTGAAATTAATATCGCGAAAGTAAAAAGGATTTTAAATATCCATCGCGATTTCCTTATTTAAGCGATGTAATAAAGTTTTCTGTCAGCGAAATGGAAATCAAAGAGCGACGAATAATTCGCGCACGAACGAAACGAGAAATTCTCTTCGCGCTCGCTCCGAATAATGCTTTTCGCGAGTAATGCGCAGCAGGAAAACAGAAACAATTTTACGAACACACAAGCGGACTTGTCTGTCCCCGTTGGTAATATCGACGAAAGGTCTTTTTTTTCCTCCGTTTTTCCTATATGTAAGAAATTGAGATGGAGAGAAAGAAAGAGAGAGAGAAAGAAAAAGAATCCTGTACAAATTGATCTTTGTTCCTTCTCACTTCCTACCTCCCGCTTCACCCCCCGTGCCCGCTTTCTCTCGCCGTTCTTCCCCGTTGAAAACGAGTCGCTCTATGCAGTCGCCGGCAATCGCGTTACTAGAAGACTGATCGAATGGGAATAGTCGCGGGATCGGAGGATAGTAAGAAAGACAGATGCGAATGGAATGGGATAGGATTGGTCGGAACAAGGGATGCTTCAGACCGTGATCGTGATGAGGGCGGTAGAAACGAATAGGTGTACTCACCCCGGTTACTTTTTCTAGCTCGCTTTTTGCGCAACTCCTTGCGATCCTGCGCCAATCCTAATTCCAAAAGCTTCTCCTTGATCTTCGGCTTGGGCCGCTTTATTCTAAGACCGGTGAAAATCAAATCCACAGGATCTGTCGGGGGACACAGCGCAGTTACGATTTTTATGACGTCGTCAAGAAGCAACGTAGCGTCGGATGAAAGACAGATGGATGAAAGTGTTTCGTTTCCACGAGGGGATGATCGCGCGCACGAGGGAAGATCGAATCGATTGTCAGAGAGATTTCAAAAGAACTTAAACTCGAAATCAATTAAAGTTGACGAAGACAGGAACAGGGAACTCTTTCCTCTTTATTTTACACGCGAGTGTATAAAATTCACGCGTCACCGGATATTCACTC
Source organism: Pseudomyrmex flavicornis (assembly GCA_014825475.1). NCBI lineage: Eukaryota > Metazoa > Arthropoda > Insecta > Hymenoptera > Formicidae > Pseudomyrmex > Pseudomyrmex flavicornis. Next base: position 21,273 of record QVNW01002010.1, read on the forward strand.
TTGATATCATTGTGCTCGCAATATTTAATTTTCTTTTTGAAGATTACTTTTCACTTATAAAAGCGAGTTTTAATCGTAAACCGTTTTATATAATCAGATCAAGTTGCGACATAAATTTAATTTGGCAAGAGAATTGTCTCTCTTGGGACTTGAAAGTTTTTGCAGGGGCTTTGTCTTCCCATTGAGAGCTCCAAGGGTTAATTGCGGAGCGAAAATAAAACAGGGGGAGAGGCAAAGAAAGAGAGAGAGAGAGAGAGAATAAAACACTTTGCGGAGATTTTTCGAAAGAAAGGCGAAGAAAAATGCCCTTGACATTTCGCGGACATCTGAGAATTACACTTGGCGTGGAAGCAACTTCGAAGATTAAAAGTTATGGAGAGAAGACCGGCGAATTCGTATGAAAATGAAACAAGTTTTACAAGACTTCCCTGAAAATGTCTCTGTCAGGAAGGATATTATTCTTCGTTCGTTCCAACGGATTCGAAATTATTACTACAAGCAGCCAAGCGTGTCCGATGTTCGGAGCTTAATTAAATCCTAGGAATCGTTCCGGTGTTAACGAATTCTCGCACGAATTTCGCATTCGCGAAATATTTCAACAGTTTCGGAACGCGAGTAACCGTCTGGAATTAACGTTGGAAATTTACGACGAATTTCTATCGAGGAAATTTATATCGAAAATTGGGTTAAGGCCGTCGTATGTATATATATATGATTCGGCGGGATAAATTACGAATTACGAGAAACGTCAGTTACTACAATATGACGTACTTGGGTCTTGTGTAATTTATATTACTGTCATCAAGCTGTAAACTTCGCTCATTATGCCCGTTTACGTGTAATTAATAGTTTCGCGTTTAATGTTGATAATAATTTAATAACGACAGCAGAAATTAATAGACGGAAATGCAAACGAGAAGTGTATAAATAAAGAAAATCTGAAAGTTGATCGTGTCCCGACCTAATTTGTACTTTAAAAAAAGCTTAAAACAAGACAAAAAGTAATTAAAAAACTAAAATTATAACCAAAGAAAAATTGAGGAAAAGGGGGACTAATATAAGAAAAGAACTTTATAAGAAAATATTCTTCAAAGTTACCATCATCGTCTCTCAGCTGGGTCCAAAGTTCCGTAAGCTGGGCGATTTCTTCCTCGGACCATTCTTTAGGTAACCTCTTTTGTATCTCAGTTCGCACGCCCTAATTAATCAACAAGATTTAAGAGAACGGTAAGGTAAGTGCGTTGGTTCGTGATGAAGATTGAGCTCTACTTTAAATTTCGCAAAAACATTGCGTCGCAATAACAAAACCCATCGCGATGTAATCGTATTAATTCTCACGGACGATAATCGATCGATGCAAATTAACGTGAAATAAAATTTTAGTCTTAATAAAAATGTTTACAAAATTACCACAAAAATATCCGAGTGTAATATTGATATCTTCACGCGCGCATACACACAAATTAGCACCTAACTATTCAATCTCCATAATCCTCAGAAAAGTACTCTGCGTACGTTTTAATCTCTCTTGATGAGACAAAGCGTCTCGCGTATTATCTTCGGAGGAGCAGCGGGTCCTCAAGTCAGTAGGCGCGTATTTAAAAAAAAAAAAGAAAAGTTGTCTCGTTTTCCAGTGATTACGTTCCACCCTCGACAGAGCTCAGGCCTCCCTATGACCGTCCCTAAATGGCCGTCGGAGCAATATCGCGCGCGACTTCCACGGACTAAATGAATGTCAAATGAACACTCAGCTGTAGTCTGTGCCTCACTTATTCTCTTTCTCACTTTTCCTTCCACCTTTTCGTCTCTCTTTTTCTCTCTCTCTTTTTTTTTCGACCACTCGTAGAGACGAAACGTACACTCACGCATGAAATTATTTAAATGAAACGTTTCCGCGACGCGCGCGTGGCTAAGCCTTTTCGTCGACGAAGACCTCGCGAAAGAATTGATAATATATCGGAGGAGAAACGTTTCTCCGTCGGCATGATCCCACCCTCTTCCCCGGTGACTGCGCGCTCCATGATTAATAGCAAATCAAGATCAAGAGAGAGCGAGAGAGAGAGAGAGAGAGAGAGAGTGAAAGAGATGAATAGATTTTTTTCCCCTACCGGGTACCGTGGCTGGTTAACAGCGAGAGCCATTATCAAAGAATTAATCATGTTCCGAGTTATATTTTAAGCGAAATAATTACTTGCGTCAGACGTAATGCGCAAAGAAAATGAAATTTTAGCAACGATCTCTGTGTGAGAGGGACTGTGTACTTTGAAAGCGGATCGTAAACAATCTCGATTAGCGTTTCGTTACAAAATAATTATTCAAGACTGTCGGGGCGTCAGAAACGCGGACGCGTTTTCCACGCCGAAGGAGAATGTTTTTTTTTTTTTCGTGTTTTGCGTCTTTTGCCGCGTCTCGTCTGCAAAAAAGCAAAGCGCAATATAAGATCCGATATTGTGTGTTGCGTCGCTTATCCTCCGCTGCGTTCTCTCTTTTTTTTTCTTGTTAGAGAAGCTTCCCTTCAAACTCAATTAATTTCAAGTTTTAAATAAGCCGGCAACTAGTTAGTAACTCCACTGCCGCAATAAGAAGCTTGATTAACGCATTCCCATGCTTTATCACCGTATTGCAGCGTGTATTTTCAGAAGAAAAGAGCTATAACGGAGAAGAAAACAGAAACGCTATTCCGAGTTTAGTTAAGATTAATATGTCTCCCTTCCTCCTTTTTCCTCTCTCCCTTAACCGTTCTTTAGCGGATGTTAATAATTTAAGAAAAAACCGTAGAGTTTCAGCTCCAGAGTTACTTAAGACATTTTTATTTTTTATTTTTTTTTTTTTTGATTTCTTACCTCGCACATATTTCCCGTAGAAGACAAAAGTTACACAATATCTGGAAACATTTACCACGCGCGCTTACAGTTTGACAAACACAACGGAACGGTCTCGAGTCACATTCTCCTCGTGTTTCCCCGTATCCCTGAGCGATGCAAATGTTTATACGTATGTCGTAAGGCAGAAGGCAAACAAAACGATAGCTTTTCCCGAGCAGGCGCCGGTTTTAGGACCGCGCGAGTTGACGAGGGAGGATGCACACAGAGAGAGAGAGAGAGAGAGAGAGAGACATTTCCATGCTCGGAGAAAGGAAAGTGCTGGGCTGGGCGAGAAAGAAACACGCGGCTCACGTCGTCGTCGTCGTCGTCGGCGCGCGGAGTCTCGCGCGGAAACCATAGGCGAAAGAGAAACGCGGAAACGAGGGGTATGGAAAATTCCACCCCCGTAAGGTATTGTCTCCGGAGAATTTACAGTTCCTGCAGCAATTCCCGGCTCCATTTTTTTGCATATGTTTGCCCCGTCAGCGAAGGCAGTCTAGAGAAACTTATTTTCTAGGACGGGGCAAGAACGGCCCTCTCTTTCCCCGTCTCTTCCTTCGAGATCCTCGTAAATCATTGATCTTGGCAGGCGAAGCACGGGGATTGCCGTGGGATCATACGGATGGACCGATTTTTTTTTTTTTTTTTCTTTCTGACACAATGGAGTGGAATCTTCGCGACATTTTTTGCGACTATTTTGTCTCATGTACAAAAAAAAGATTAGCGTAGAAGAACGTCAATCATTCCAAGACGGTTGTTTAAAAGAAAAATTTGACTCTTACTTTAGAATTGACGATCAAATTTAGTTCCTTGAGTTTCTTGATGACGGTACGGCGCGTTCTGTTCTCGTTGATCAAGTGCTCCAACAACCAATCAATCAGATCTAGAAATTCAAATTACATACGAGTGTTTTTTCGATGATGCCATCTATGATGTTTTTATCTTTTAATATCAGTAAAAAACACATTTATTATAAACAATGTTGATTCATACATTCGTACATGTTTTTATGTACGAAACTTGGACGAGTAATATAAAGAGTTTACCTTTGGGATATTTGTTAGTCTGATGCTCCATGAAGAGGGTGCGCAGCTCGTCTTCTTCCGCTTCCGTCCAGAGTGCTCTCGAAACTTTCTTGTTAGTCGTTTCCGCGCTGTACCCCTCCACGATTTCTGTCGCGTCGCGGGTGGTCTTCCAGAAGAGCAGCTCCATGTACGATTTCCGGTTCTTCTCGGCGACTTCGGCGAAACGACGGATTATGAAGACCGCGAACTTTTGGAGTTCCTGAGAAACATGGGAATATCGATTTTTCACCCGCTCGACGAGTCCACTTCCGTGGGTCATTACGCCCGATACAACGACGCAATAAAAGCTAGCTTGGCGGAATTTATCGCCAGCCAGTATGAAAAAAAGAGGAGGAACCGGATTTTTTTTATCGTTCCGGAGGAACGGCCGAAAAGTCTTATCTTGTATTCTTGTTATATGCGCGGGATAACCGATGAAGAAGGAGTCACGTTGAAAAGACATCGAAAGGAATATTGGATCAGGGGGGCAGTTGTCGAATGTTACCCTCGCACGAGAGACTAATGGTAGTTTTGTTACTTTCGCAGGAACAAATAAAAACAAATATGTGTATGCAATATATATGTATATCTCGTTACTTTGTGTTCGGGATTTTTCGACTCGAACATTTTCTGAAAGGTACGGAATATGGATGCCTGGAACAACATGGCTGGCATTTTGCAGTCCCAGGCAATGCGATGAAGCATTTTCAATACGTAATGATTTATCTCAGTCGTGTTCTTCTCGAATTGTTGCAGCAACAGAGCCAGAGCTTTGACGACCTTCACGTTGGCGAATCTTTAATAAACAAGACATTATTTAGGAATAAAAGGAACAACTAGTATTGAATCGCATCGGTATCATATGTCGCACCTGTGAAAAAATTCGTTCAAATTAAAATCAGCCTCCTGGATAATGGTTTCTCTTTTTTCTTCTTCTTCTTCTTCGTCGTCTTCTTCCTCTCCTTATTGAAACAATTATTTTAATATACATTTTACAATGAACAAACTGACATAAGCGAGATAGTTTACCTGCTTCGTTATTTGCGGAATTTTCGATTCCATCTCCGTTTGTGCTTATCGCGTTTTGTGTCTCTTCCACTGAAATCAAAACGAACCGAATAGATAAAAATATTGTCGCGGTTACAAAAATAACAAGTTTTTAGCTTTTCTTTTTTTTCGAACAACAGCTAAAGACGTACATTTTTATTTTCAAAGTCTAATTCTATTTTCTCTCCGAGTAGAATTTCTGTATTTTTACTGCGCATTAATTCCGCGGAGAGTTGATAGTGATTTCGATATATATTCGTAGGTAGGAATGCATAAGTACCCCTTAAAATTACACCAACGGAGCGTTTTACATTATCACGAGAAGTTTTCGCCGTAGCGAGTTGTTGCTCCAACTAAAGAAAGCTTTCCGTCGTCCGAAGAATTCAATTTGTCCAAGTGACGGTGCTACTTCAGCTTCAAGTTTTAATTGTCTCTTCTCCGCGGTCTGCTCAACTCGAAACAGTAATTCGAGATAAAATAAAACGCTCGTCCCCTGTGTTTTTATCTCGGATTTTTAAACGCCTCATCCTCGTTGATGTATTAAAAAGTGTTAAAGGAAACTTTTACACCTTCCCTTCCCATCCCTCCTAGTGTGGAATATCTAGTTCACCACGCGGCGCCAAGTCTTTCAATAAATTCCTTAAAGAACTTTTCTTTCTTTCGTAGTAGAGAATTTTTTCCGCTTCTGAATGGCTTGTACAGAATAATTCGCAATGAGATGAAAATTCTCATGAAGAACGTTAAAGAAGAATTATTATATTTCGCTTTTAACGTTTCTCGCGACCTTACTATTAAAAAAAAAATCTCCTTTTTTGATCTTTCCTCTCTTCGTGAAAATATTTCGTGAATATTCCAAGAACTTTACGTTGCGTAATATAAAAAAAAAAAAAAAAAAAAAAAAAAAAAAATGCGTCGCTTTGTGTAACGACGAGAAAATAATCTCGACATTTCTCAAAACGTAGCTCAGCGAAAGAAAGAACACGCGACTCATAGATCGGCTCAGGATATAAAAATAATACATTCCAAAGAATCGCACGCATTTAATCCAAGAATTGTCGATTCGCGACGTCAGCCGAGACGCGGAGAAGTTGCGTCAATAAACTTGCAACAGCAACGTTGCGTTCGACTATCGATCGTCCCGACAATTTCTCGGCGAAACGTCCACACGCACAATGTATTGCGCGATAGTGCATGTGCGCGCGCGCATTTAGATGCACGTACAAAGGAGATCGAGACGTGGCAGCATCACGTGATACGATCACACGATCTCATTAAGCGGTTGATATTCATGTTTCAACACTCTCCGAGCACGCAAATTGCATATTTTCCAAAATTAATTAATCACACACACATATACATATATACATTATTCATTGCTCGAAAAATAAAAAATGCAATTTCAATTTTGTTTTAAATTACAGAAGAATTCGGAGCAACGCCGTTAAATTTCATAACTAATTTAAAGTCGATTTTTCTTTCACCATGAAAAGTCAGTTTTTTTTTTTAAACGTTTCTCAGTTTTTGTAATAAAAAATAGTTGAATGTTTAAACTCTGTGAACTATTCTACATTCGCGCGCAAAGTTTCGGACGTTTTCCTTTGTTTTTGTATTTACGCGCTGCCCAACTTTTTCCTCGTTAGTTTCTCGTTTGGTCACTCTCTCTCTCTACAAGTAGAACTATAAAAGAAAAACTTATTTATCAAGTAAATTGCTCTCTCATCTGAGAGAGGTAAGCGCGAAAACTTGGACCGACTCGCGCGACGGAAATCTTCGAACTGTAAGGAATTTCCCAGAGTATTTTTACAGCAACGGCAAGTACACGTGTACTTGCGGCTCACGTGCTTTTTGCGTGAACGAACTGCCGGTAAACATCGTTCGTTGACAATCGGTTGCTTGAATTTTCCCGCGGGAAAAACAAGTGGCGGCAAATAGGGCGAGCGCGATAATCGCTAGCGAGCAGCCAAGATATTAGTTTCTTTGTCAATTGTAATCGCGCACTAAAAAGACTTTTTAGAACAACAGTTGAATAAAGTTCCTTAATTGTTAAAACGTTAAAATTCAGTTGTCGTTTGTTTTTTATCCCGACCTATACCGTGCCACTCAACATAAGCTCGAATCCTTGCAGAACGATTTCTCGAAGTGCGCAATATAACCTGTCGCATAAATTCCATTAACCCTCGGAAGGGTACAGACAAGGTCGGACAGGCGATATCGATTTAATCATAATTGTATATTAATTTGATCGACGGCGCGTAACATCCGGATAACAATCTCTCGTTAGACTAGAGAGATTGCGATGCTCCTCCTTGCCATTAAATTAGGCATTATCGTGGGCGCGAAAGACGAGGGGACGCATTATGCGATTGTATTACCTGGGTAATAAGTGTTGTCTAACGTACATAGAGTAGCTGGGTAAATGGGCTCGCAGGTGGTATATCAGAAGTTGGGGCGGTTGAAAATAACAGAGACGCGGGAACGAGAAGAGTGAGTGGGAAAGGAGGGGGCGGGGGAGAGGGGTTAGAAGTGGATGGGTTTATCACGGCTGAGACCGTGAGCCCTGCTACGCTACCTCGATGTAATTTGTGAAGAGATAATAACCGTCGTCCGCGAGAGCACCGTCGCGATGCTGAAGAATGGTTTTTGGTTTTTTATTATTTGCATTTACGTATTGCATTTAAAAAAGGCGGTTTCCGGATGGAATTAAGGTCCGCGTCCATCAGCGAGTTTTGCCGACCGTCGTCGTCGCGGATTCGACGCCTGTAAGCGCCTTAACGCTAGAACGCTCAAAAATTGAATGCTATGAAAAAAGAGATCTTTTCTATTTGAATAGCGTTTTGTACGACGATGATGACGACGACGACAACAATGCATTGCATTAAAAAAAAAAAAAAAAGCAATTTCCAACGAAATCTGCGCTATAAATGATTTCCGTCAACATTGCGACGCTAATACAAAGAGCTAAAATATTGGTGAAAAAAAAAAGAAAAGGATTTTATTTTCTAACGTTTTATATTCTATGTGACTATGATGATGTTTTTTCTCCTCCAATCTTTAGTTTTGTTTCTCGCCAGAAGTTTCGATAAAGAAAGTACGGAGAAGTTGTTTCCCATAAGCATCCATGTTTGCGAAGCGAATAATTTTTCTCGTGAAGGATAGGAAGGCTAACATAGTAGACTAGAAAATGGAAGATTAAAAGATAAAATTTCCAACGAGGGGTGTAACTTTCCCGATAGAAAGAAAGTTTCAAATTTAAAAGGAAGTGCAAAAAAGCAGTCGCCCCGTAAAGCGTGCTTACTTGCAGTTTGATAAGACTCGTATAACCCTCACTGAGCGAATCAAGCACGTGTAACCTGATCCCGAAATCGAATAAGAGACATGTTTTACCGCAATTTCAACGACGGATTCATTATTTCGCGAAGCGATTTCGTGGGGATTTACGATAGCGTGGAAATCGCGGAAATTGCAACCCTGATAACCCGCGTCTCGTACGGAAATTCACTGATATTTTCGAACGAGGAAAATGCCTACAACGTTCATTTTTCTGTAATTTCGAGAAAAAGAGAAAAAAAAACATAAAAGGGGAAAGATGCTGACTTTTTCCCCCCGATCTTATCTTACATCGCATTCGCTTGTTTCCCGCTCGCCTTGCTTAGATCGGCGAGGCGGAAAAAAATTGAGGCGATGGAAAAAAAAAACGCTCGTTTCGCAAGAGAAATGCACTTACACTTGCAAGTATTGTTTTGATTCGCTCGTTGTGAAACAATCAATAACGTTGATTGTTAAATCAATAAAATATGCGTTTCTCAAATTATGTTTAAAAAAATATATAGCGCGTGTCAGAAATCTGTGTCGTATTAAATATTTCGGATCAAAAGAAACCGAATATCACGAAAATCATATTCAGTTCCGCTTCCTCGAGCGAAATGTCTTTTTTCTAACAAATAAAATCCAGTTTGCAAGATCTATACAGTTGGTAGCTTTTGTACACGTACCGAGTTACATCTGCGATATACACATTTCTAGAGATATCTCGCCGTACGTGTGTAACGAACAGGATGAGAAATGACAAGCGAGGAGGGAGACGGTGACCGATCAAAGGGAGAAGAACACGCATTATCCGACGGGCATTCACGAGATAACAGGAATCTGTAGGGACGAGCGAGGTGTTTATGGCGGTTTGATGTCCTAAACTAGGTCCGCAAGCTGTGCGGAACCCTCGCGCAGAGAATTCGCCCCTTCTTTAACCAATCTACTACTCGGCGTTCGTTCGTTCGTTTCAGCTTGGCAGAAATTTCGGAATTCAACGGTCGTCACAGTCCGGCACTACTATTAGGCCGGTAACTACTTATTCAAACCGGATCGCTCGAAACGCCCACCTTTCTCGGCGGTTGTTGTTAACGCGATCACGTTCTTCCCAGCCCCGGGTACCCCTCGACCCCAATCTCCTCGCCGCTACCCCATTCTGACCCGACCTTTTTCTGTAACGATGCAGCTCGAGGAATCTCTCTTCTCTCCCAACTACATGCCTTTCGCTCTTTTTCTTCTATCCGGCCCTCCGTCTCCCCCACATCTCTTCCCCACCCTCGTCGTTCACGTTGTTTAGGTGCAGTTTTATTGTACCCCCAGGGTTCGTTGCCGCACTCCCGGAAGCGGCATGACGTACGCCGAGCAATTCCGGAGGAATGGCGGACGAGATCGCAAACATGGCCTCGTACCGTCGCCGTATCTCTTGCGCATTTCGAAAAACTGATTTGTTTCACACAGCGGGGAGAAAAGAAAGGATCGGGCAAAAAACACGTGAATGCACAGGAACATAATTTTCTCCCGTGATGCGCGTACAATTGTATTGACACACAGCAGCATTTTTAATTATCAACAAATTATTAAGTACAAATTAAAATACTAATTGTTCGTTAATTTGTTAAAATACTAATATCCAAGAAATAACGAGTGAAAATAATAAAGAGCAAAAGTAAATGTATTTCAGACAAAAATTTTTAAGCTTAACGAGAGAATATTTGATCAACGATAAATATTAAAGCCAGAAATGTGTGATGATGATTCTCGAACGGGCGCGGGGTATCAATTATATCTATTATTTTCGAACGATTTGATTTATTATCGTACTCATTTAAGCTTTCATCTCGTCGATTCGTAAGCCCGGAAAATTGGGATGGCTAGAAGGCACGCGGCACGCATAGAGGAACGGAGCAGCCTATTAATTATTTATAGTAATGTGATATTGATCCGTCTGGCTACCTTCCACCGAACTGACCGCCGCTAAACCCCCCGTATACGTTTCTACAGAGCTCAACATCTCTGCGAATTACATATATATATACTGCTACTATTATATATATATATATATATATATATATATATATATGTATGTATATAGCACTTCCAACAATGCGTAAATACGATCGTTCATCATTAGACCGACTTAACTGTTGTTCCAAATACTCGTTTCATCGATCGATCGATCAGCATAATAAAGTCCACAAAGTTAGAAAACAATATATAGTTTCAATTTAATTACTTCAATTTAATTACTTTAATTCAATAAATCAAGTATAATCAAGTGTGTTAACTATTTTGTTTTATCGATTCATCTGATTATTGAAACGGTATCAAATTTTATTTCCATTTATTTGCGCGATCAATATCTCCGTTTTCAAATATCACATTATTTTTAGAATAAGTTGTTTTATCTCGCGCGCAGTTGACAAGTTCATTTTTTTTTATTTTATTTTTGTATTAACAATGAAATACGTCCGTAATAATGAGCAAATAGAATCCAAGGCCCAATTATAATTATATAAAGAAAGAGAGAGAAAGAGAACGAGCCAATTATCGCTAAACTTTGCAGTTCCATTTCTTGACTAATTCGGAACTGATTTTCCGACACGGTACTACTTCCGCGCGCTGTTCGCGCACTTCGAATCGTGACTTTCATTTCTGTTGTTGCAGGTGCGCTTTATCGTCAAATGTTTTTACATGAAAAGCGTTTGGTAAAAGCGGCCGGGATTACTGCAGCAAGTGATTTTAACGAGGACGTTTTCGCCACTATACGTAGCCGCTAAGTAATCACGCGTTGTTGCGAAACCCTCCCCCCTCCTTTTTTTTTTTGCTTTTAGCTCAAATTAAAACTTCGCTTTGAAGAGACGTTCCGAATTGATACGTCACTCCACTGGCAACGCGGCGAATCTAATATTTTTTCGCACATATCTTTTCAAATACAAAGCTAAATATACAGCGAAAACACGAGGTGTTTTATATAAAACACCAAGTATTAGCTTTGCGACTGAAGCTGAAAGCAAGCAGTCTGAGATTACGCAGAAGTTTCTAAAAAGTAGAGTGTCAAAAATAGATCATACATTTTTGTGCGACGGATTAAGATTTTATGGCTTACAAGGCGAGTTTTCAGCTAGTAACGGAGATACATAGGTACATTAGCGACTTGATTCACATGGAATCAAGCGAGAAAGAGAGAGAGAGAGAGAAAAAAAAAGATGTACTCGGAAAACACTCGAGTACTCACTCTCGCACACCTCGTCTCGTCTTCGTGATAATGACCGTAGCGTGTCGTGCCGCGTTGAGCTGTAGAAAATTTCCGGAAAGTTTCTTTATGACTGCCGGTGTGTTCGCTGTTATATATTAATAGCGCAGTCGTTGCGCAACAGCAGATTAACTTTCCGCAACGCGTCATTTTTCTCTATTAGAAGAAGATGCGCGCGTTGAAGTTTTCTTTAACGCGCGCGTCAATAAAAATGCACACGTACACTTTACTTCTCTCTAGCACACACATCGCCAAACACACATTTCTCGATGATGTCACGTACAATATGTCACGTTCCGCTTTAAAAGCCGCTTGGTCGAGTTGAGGAAACAACAACGTGGATCTTATTGCGTCAGTCGTGCAAGTGAAAATGTGCATTTGACTTGCAAAAATATAAACACGCGCGCACAAGCCTATTTTGTTACTCTTTTTTTTTTTAACATTACTATATAAGCGTTCGCAATCATGAATTGTTTCTCTTTTGCTGTTGAAATTTTACTTATTTATTGCGTGGCTCTATAGTTTAAAAATTAAAGATAATTAACGACATTACGTTGTTTCCAGTATAGCGGAGTTGCGTGTAGATGTAAAAAAAAAAAAAAAAAACATGGTGGAAAAAAAAATTCATTACCACCAACATATTACTTCGTAGATTCGAGCGTAACTCTTTTGTAGCCTATTACGAGGTGGAGAGCACAATGAGATCGCTAATGAAACATGCAATTCCGCGTTAATTAAAAACTTCTCGGTATCTCTGAATAACCGCCTCAACGTTGCATTGTTCAAAGTGATCTCTTTTGTTAGAGAAAAGTCGACCTCGAAATATCGTTATTTAACTCCTTTTTCGCGTTTCTTATTTTTTCATACAACATTCAACAGAATCGCGCCGCATCTCTCGCGGCTTGCTTTTTTCTTTTTTTTTTCTCTTTGTCTTCGTTGCAGTCAACCGTAGGAAATAATATTTTGCACGATATATATGTATATCCGGCACAGCAAACACGGCGACACACACAGCAATCAAGAATAGTGCAAATTTTAGTGCGCTGTGCGCGAAGAGGTTTCCGCGTAACTTCTTGCGGCGTGTGAAATCTCCTTCGCGAACGAATGAATATGCATGTAGTGTCCGTGATAAATCGACATCGCGGGTCCAACGGTGAAGGCGAAAAGAAACGAACGGAAAGCGAAAAAGCGGAAAGTGATTGCCTCTTTCCAACAACAACAACGGCGTTTTCCACGCCGACGTGTGAGTAATTTCTGACATGGGTGACACTCGTTTCTG
>QVNW01002011.1:0-35997 GCA_014825475.1 Pseudomyrmex flavicornis
AGTAAATAAAATTAGGAATTAGAGAAAGTTAGGTTATAAAAACGTCGGTTTACAAGTTTCTATTGTCGGTCTCCAGTACCCTCTTAAAGGGTTAAGTGACTATCGGCGCGTAGTTTAACGGTAACCGCGAGACCTCACCGCAGGAGCGACTGAACTCCGGGACTGAACCGGGATGGACGGATTGCTCTCTCTTTCTCTCTCTCTCTCTCTCTCTCTCTCTCTCTCACACCTTCTCGTGACTCTGACGAGCGTGCTCTCTAAAAGAGGTCTCACCTTTGCTCCACATCTGCATCGCGCACGTTGAGACACGACGGTGCGAGATGTGGGACGCTATCGAGCGTATCCGGGGCAGAGCAATAACGATAATGGGTTTAAAAACATCGACACGCGACATCCTTATGCAGATATCCGCGATAAATCCTTAGCCACGCGAAAACGACGCGGCGGGATTGCGTCACACCTGATTCATTTCTTTGCACGGATATTGTTCGAGGATACGCGCGAAGAATCTCGAGAAAGACAAAACCGCGCTGGAAACTTATTCGGACAAATTTTGATCCAGAAACTATCCGCGTGTACTTGGGTACAAAGTGATAATCGAAATGTCGAAAGGGTTTCTATTTGAAAACAGGACAAACGTAAGCCGCTTGTACTCCGAAAAGTTCATCCGAAGAATTCAGCGAGAAGTCAAGGACGATCGACGAAGCCGATTATAGGCGGCCGAAAGGATTCAGCGTATATTAACGCGCATCGCGACGCTCCCCTCAAACTTGCGCACTCATCCGCATAATCACGGCTCACGGTAGATAAAATCGCGAGAGAGAATTTAATTACGAACAAAGACAAGAGAGTCACGTAAAAACAAAACCAACCACTGTCCTCAATGACATTTATTTCAGCGGACGGAAAACACATCGCGCTCGCGCGCGCGCGCAGTTGCATAATTGGATGATTGGTAAAAGATAAAAGAAAAACGACGACAAAACTGGAACAAGGATGTGCGTGTCTAACTGTGTAATGTAAAATAACGCGCGCGTACGATGTTTTCATGTAAGTCGCAAAAATTGTGGTTTTTTTTTTTTTTAGCAACATTATTGCAATCGCCGAGATACGAGAGTGTGCAAAAATAATAAACCATAATCGTTCAAGCGCATCGTAGACTCGTGCGCGCGCGCGCGCGCGAATTGCATCATCTCTCTCTCCGCGTTGCATCTCATTCAGTATTATTCAAGCGCTTGTTTAACGCTATTAGTGGCGCTTTATTCTCCAGCGACCGCCGTGTTATGCAACACGCTCGCGCTCACACAAGTATATGCCCGCCGCGCGTTGCTTGCAAAATTAACGCTTACAAAATAAGCGGCGGATTAGCCGTAGTGGAGTTTTAATAAATCGCCTCGCGCGCGCGTCGATATACTATACATTATATATCCGACGAGAGAGGGAGAGGAAAAAGATACGTTTTGCAACACGCCGCGCAACAATTATGCACGTGAGGCGATTATAAAATTAAATAAGTATAACACAAACGAGATATGTACCGGCTCGAGCCGCTGACGAACCGAAACCGGTTCGGCTGAGAATTTAAAGTGTGTATCTCGCCGCCGCCAAAGGCAATCTCTGTTTATAGCTCGCGCTCATTGCGAGAGTCATGCGTCATGCTCGCGTTAAATCGGTAAAGAATGTTCGATTTTTTTATTTATCTTTTAGCACTCTGAGCGACGAACGAAATTACAGGGAGGATAAATAATAGAATGCTGCTCGTTTCGATTAGTAATAAATTCAAGACTCGGATAATCTGTGCGGAGAGATATGATAGCCATGAGTAATCAAGAAATCCCGTGTTTTCATTATGACATCGGGGTTTTTTCTCGATAAAAAATCTATCGATTCTACAAAGGCGAAGCCGCAAAACATTTGTAGCCGATTTCAAGTCCGGAGCAAGATTGTGCGCGTGGGATCGACTTCACCTTCCCGGTTAGGAGAGAGTTCGCGATTTAGTCGTCCCGGTTTAAAAATCCTCCGTTGAGAAGCTTCGCAACTTCACACGCGGAAGAATTTCTCAAACAAGGAACACACGAAATATTTGGACTCGGTTCTTTCTAGCACCGAGGTGGAAGTTTGACAATTAGCTAAAAAAAAATGGACTATCAACTTCCTGCGACTCTCATCTGGTGCTAATAGAGCGACCGCGCGCGACGGACGACAATGATGAGGCAACCGGCTAACGGAACACACACACCACACACACATCGGATATATTGAGCAACCGGGAAACTAGTTACTATCATGTATATGTATCCGACGGTTTTATCGCACTATTCACTACCCGCGAGAGATACCGGTGTCAATAGCTGGTGCAACGTAGTTGCCGCGAAATGCGGTCGTCGTCGTCGCCGCCGCCGCAGTTGGGGATTCGAGCGCTCGAAAACGCGAAGCCGGAATTAAAGTCGCCATCATCATCATCGCGAGGCTGGAAATTTTTGACACAGATATTAGCCGGACATCTCGATACGTGAGAGTCTTCCTCCGAATCTTAAGAAAACAAATTCAAAAATACACAAAAAATCTGAGAAGATTTATTACGAAAACATTTAATGTATTCTCTCTATATATTTTATTTAACAATTAAAATAACAATTGTTGATTTGTTTTCAAAGAGAGAAAGAGAGAATGATAAGTGAAGGTTTGCGGAAATTTTATAAGAGAGATCGAGAAATATTCAAGGATTACACCTGAGGACTTCTAATGTACTCGACATTGAGTATCTCAGGCAGCCTTGCATCTGCCTTGCATTTCCGTAAACATCACGTCTCTATGTATTATTCTCGCAGCATTCTCTTTCTTTCTCGTTTACTTTATACACGACGAGACTTGGTTAGGTGATGTAAATCGAATGTCGGTGTCTTGCTAATTGTCGTGTTAGATTCGAACAATCGCGATTCGTGAATTTGAAATAGGAGTCACTTGATCTTGTAAAATTAATTGAAGACACTGTTGCTGAACTTTTTTCTCTTCAGTTTTCTTGTGCAACAATATAAAAGTAACATACGATATCTCTCTCTCTCTCTCTCTCTCTCTCTGTGCGTTTATAATATAATTGCATATTTATAGATACATCCACGTGAACGTACGTAAATAATACACATAACAGATTCTAGTCGGTCGCGTGCGCTGTATCGGCGCCTATTATGCGGAGGTAAGTAATATGCAAACGTAGGAAGTATTATGTTTGCAGGCACTTACCGCTTTTACGTAAGAATTTCAAAGAAACACACACACACACACACACACAGCGGTCTACACAGATCTTAATTGCAAGGTCGCGCGAGATCCCGTTACCCTCGCCGATATCAACTTCACTATTTGTGTCCCTCCTTGTGTGTTAATGTAAATTAAACACCGCCGGAATAAAGTCACGCGCTGTTATTCGCATCTCGGCCTCGAGAGTAACGCGGCATCCGAAAAACAGTTTTGCGCGATTTGATATATTTTTTTTTTTTCTTCAATTAATCGTCTCCTCTCTACAGGCTGTTGTTTTTTCTTTGTTTGATATAATTTGATCTTAGCAATGTATTCCAGCAATATTATACGTGTTTTCTCGCACTTGAAATTATCAATCATGCGCGCGGACAAGGGCGCAATGATAAGCTAAAAATGTCGATAAAATGGCGAGGCGTGCATACATACGTACGATCGCGCGTTATAAAACGCGAACGACGACAAGAGGTACATACATACGTACGGGAAACTCGCTCGTGAACTGACCCATTGGCCCAGATTGCGAAGGCGGGTAATGCTCACCGTCGCCGCCACGAAAGGCCGCGTTGCGTGGCGAAGCTCGCGCCAGGCGTGCGTAATTTGTGTGCCTGTGTTAATTATCGCCGAGAGAGAGAGAGAGAGAGAGAGAGAGAGAGAGAAAGACTACACGCAGTGCATGATTTCAACGCGATATTATATTACGCTTCTTTGCTTCCATTCTTTCGTCTCTTTGAAAATATTAACATTCTGAAATTTTCTCTTTCGGTCGCAAACAATTTTTTTATTTAATTGTTTTTAAAAACTTTCTTTAGATTATTATATATATATATATATAGAACTTTGCTGGATCGTGTCGAGTATCCTTGACGTTTTGTTCCTCTAACGGATCCTCCGATTGCCTTGGACAGCGATTTTTCAAAGACAAAGAATGATCTCATGGACAGCCCGCGTGGCTCAGTTCTGTCTTTCTCATTTCCAGGATGCTAGCGCGCGGGGGTGCTCCACTTTGGTATTTTTAAACGCGTTTCCCCCACCCCCTTTCCGCGACCTCACACCGATCGTCGTACTTGCCGCCGCGGCTTCCTTCTCTCTTCGCCGCGCGCAATCGCGCCGCACAGGTGAGGGTACACTCCTCCGGTAAATATTTACAGTTAACGTCGTTACATAATAAGCGTGTACTCGCGCGCCACTGTGTTCACGGGCCAGTGAATCCGGGGATTCCCCTCTTCCCGCTCGGCGCAAAGGCGTTGCAAGACGCCGACGCGATAACGGCCCGTTACCTGCCCGGCCTTCGAAACCCACTTGTGGAAAACCGAAATCATTTCGGGAGACCCTGACCATGTTTTTTTTCTTCTTTTTTTTTACCGTAAGCTCGAGAGCGCGTGCGTGTTCGCTCGTCACTTTTGGTACACGTCGCAGAGGTATGTGTAACAAATACGCGTTCTGGTTTAAAGATCCTAAAGCAAGTAGAACATTTTGACTAATTTTTTCTCGAAATCAGAAGCGGAAATAATCCGAACAACAATATGTTAACAACTCTGTTTCATTGTTGTTCATTTTTATTATCTCGAGCACAAACGTCCGGTTAAGTTTCAACGTTTGGTGTGAAAAAAACGACCTCAGGCTTGATCGCCACTTTTGGATTGACACGAGATCGACAGTGCCGATAACAATTCATCGATCGGGTTACTGTCGCGATGACGAGGGATCTCCTTGACAGACCGCCAAGGTCTTTCCGCCGAGTAAAAAAAAAAGGTATGCAGTCCGGAGGAGCGCGAATGAGGTTTTTACCTGGCGCGATAAATTCAAGTGCGCAAGGTCGTAAGCCGTCCACGTAACGCGAGTTAGGTTAGGTTAGGCCGCCGCCGCCGCGTTTGCGTCCGTCTTTCGATCTTTCGCACCGAGGTTGCGACCGACAGGATCGTTTGTGTAATAATTTTCATCATTCGCGACGGCATTGGTAATGCGATCCTTGAGCGACGCCGATCGTTATGTAAACCGATCAGGAAGCTGTTCGCGACTTAGTCATCGAAGCTTCCTGGAAATCGGGATGATAAATGAGGAACCGAAAAAAAAAAAACTGCCGACACGTCGCGATTCGATCGATTCTTTATCACACGCACATTGCGACGTGTTTAATAAATCCGTCAAGGGGAATTATAAAACACAATAAAGGAATATTGCGTTGAAACAATGAAAAAACATTCGCGTGCGTGCAACGTACACACAATCGTGATTAAGAACATGCGCTTTATAAGGCCAGTCAACGCGCGTCCTTGTCCGATTGACGTCTCCGCGCGTACAAATTCTCGACATTTGAAATTTTAAAATTGTCATCGTCACATCGAACGTGACTTCCGCCAGGCGATCACATTCGATCGGCGTCCTCGCACGTGCAGCTTTGTGTTAATGTCAAACGGCGGAACCTTCGAAACCTTGTGTCGCGTTTCGAAAAACTGCCCTTCGAGTCCGGAATTGAGTTTCCACGGAGACATACGACGCGGAATTCTCGCGGATGTATATATAGGTATATGTATTTCTTTCTCAATCGCGTTTGTATTGCCGAGCAAACGCGCAATTTGTCGTGATATTGAGAGAACAAAGAAGGCAATTGACGCAAAACGTAACAACGCGATAATAGCGGACGAGACGTGAGAAATTCGCGGATTTCGAGATAATCGATGAGGGCGGAGGAGGAGGAGGGAAACGCACAGAGTGCGGTTTCCGCACGATTTTTCCGCGAATTTATGAATCAACCGAGAGGATTAACGTAAACTGCTACGTGAGATAAAAATGCGCGTACAAAAAAAAAAAAAAATCCACAATTGTGTCTAACGATGGTGTCTTAACAAGGCTATCGTCGACGGAAATTAACATGCCTTGCCACAAAGTAGGTTCTTTTTCAGTTGGAGACAATCTGTTCTTTATATTTGAAAACAACACTGTGAACGATCGATTCTCTTGCATAAGCCATAGTAACGATTATCACAAATAACAGCTATTATTTAGTAATAAATATCATTTAGTTGGCTGTTTTTATTTAATTTACAAACCAATTGTAAAATGCGCTAATAAATTTATTTTGATAATTTATCCTTTCTGTTTTTTAATGTTAAAAAATAATAAAGGGAAATTTTATCGCGCAATTATTTTCATTGTAAAAGATATTTATATTTTATACTACAATATTTTATATGATTTTATAATAATTGTAAATTGATTGTAAATTTTTTTAACTACAATACAAAGACCAAATATATCTCAACGCGTTGAAGATTATCTCGTTTGTTATATCGTTAAAAAACACAAGACAAAATATAGAAAAAAATTTTTGAGAAAGGAACCGTTGACAGTGACATTGGCATTGGCATTGACGCACTGACAAAATCGGCGACAGCACGTGACGCACAGTGTAATCGGCACAAAAGTGTGTGCACGCGCATGTGTGTGTGTGTGTGTAGCCACCGGTTTTGCCGAAAGCGTCGGACTAGCGCGCTCGGGAGAATTACGTCGCTCCCCTCCCTTCTTTCTCTCTCGTCATGTAAGTGTTACATGTGCACTTTCTTTATGCAGGAGGAGAATCGACGTGAAAGTTGCGTGGTTAGCGGCTTCCGACGAATTATGCCGTTCGTGTGTGTGCTCGCGCGCATCTCGCTCCGCTCGCTCGAGAATCTTGACCTGGAATGCAAGAACCGTCCAAAACACGATTTCACGATTCGAGGGGACCGGAACGACATAATCGCGTGTAAACTATTACGAATGTAAGAGGTCGAGAGATTATCTGAGAGAAAAGATCTCTCGCCAAAACAAGCCCGACGCCTATAGTAGTTGTGTAGAGAAAACACGTAAATCATTCGGTAAATGAGGGCACCGCATAATACGATCTTTTAACCGTAACAAATCAATAGCTAATATAAAACTGTAGAAAAAAAAACTGTTCGCGTAATTTTTATATTCTTGCATCTTATTTTTTTATCTTTTGTTTTAAAATTTACAGCGTTTTTGTAAAATTACGGAAAATACGATAGATTTTTTTTTTTTTAACAAAAAGGTGTTAAAAATAGAAATAAAACCAATAGCTGCCTGAGAGTAACCGTTAAACTGATTGTGAAGAGATCGTTTGCATTTTGATGTCGCGCGCACTAAATTGTGCAAACTGCACGAAACGCGGCGAATTTGCTGAAAGGGAGGAACGAACGATGTGGCATCGATGTGACTTGGAGAACTACAATCGCCGGTCGCGCCAATCTCGCGATGATGATTACACGCAAATAATCGTTCTCATAGCGTACCGCTATAGTCGTTTAAGTTACGAAACGAGGTACGAGGCATTACGAAATGAAAGGACGTAATATCGCGGCAATGTAGGCGCGCGAGCTAATGCTCGGGCGCTTTATCGTCAGAACATACCGTTAGATTTTCTCTCGAGCGCCGACCGTTTTGTCACACTTCTATAAACCAGAATGCCGTCAAATCGCCATTGTGATTGCTCCAAATTCAGATTCCTTCGCGGCGCGCGAGAAACGGCGCGCGAGAGAGTGAGTCAGTGAATTGTCCGTTCGAAGATGAAACACGCGCCCGGAAGAACACATTTTAAATTTTTTGCGAATTTTGATTTCAATTTCCACTCAGAAATTAATCGAACTGTGTTGAAGGTGAGTTTAAGTTTTTTTTTGGGGGGCGGGACAGTTGAAAATATAAATGAGCGTTTTTTTGTGTGAGTTTTTATGCTATGCTTGTTCCTAATGAGCATTTTCAATTGAGACGATCGTCTGAGATCAATTTTTCAGATTAATTTTAGAAATTTTTTTCTTTATAAACATAGAAATAAACATAAAGATTTGAAGAAAAAATTGGGTTTTTAACCCTCTAGTTGGTAGTTTTTGTTAATATTATTTCAGACGTGTTTTGTTATCAGATAGTCAAACGGAATGAGTGGTCATCATTAATGTGATAACTCGCAGCGAGCCGTGAGTTTTTCCTCCCTTTTACCCTCTCGTGCGGATTAGAGTATGCAAGGGATCTACAATTTTAGGTGGACCTCCGAACAGGAATGTGAGCACCCCTATTTTTTAGAGAAATCTTATGACAGTAAACACATCTTACTGTGAATTGCCAGCTCGGAGGAAGAGCGACCCGAAAAAAACTCCGACTGCGTTCAAGCCGGATTCGAACCTAGGATCTTCCGGTTACTGAGTCCCGTACAGATTAACTGAGCTATAGGACCGCTCTGTGCAAACTAAGCATCTTACACGAAATTGTACAATTTCCGAATTTCTGAAGAAAAAGATGTGGGAACGTAACTTTGGAGAGAAAAAATATAATTTATTCTGTTATGAAATATAATTTATATTTTTGTTGTAAACATCTTCCTCTTTCCTACAGTGACTACGGAAAGATTCGCGGCGCAATGTCACAATTTTCTTGGAGCGCGACAACAACGGCGTCAACCAACTCGACGCGAGAGACATTAAGTGACATTCGCTGTAATAACTTAATCAATTGTAAAACTTTTGATTTTCTCGCTCGAACAAAATATTTTTAACGTAATAAGAGCTTTGAGATTCCGCCGATAACAAAACTTCGATGTTTTTTTTTTTCCATTTCTTTCTCTCTCCAGACGATGAGAGCGTTAAGCATGGTTGCACAGCGCGAAATCGTTTAAGTTCGACAATGAGCGACAAGAAGCGCGCCGTTCTTTTTCTCGCGGCCGCGCGACACTTCCGTGCGCTCTCCGAGAAATGCAACTTATAACCCGCATAATATATTTTATTATGTAAGCGCGATCAAAAAGCGAAGGAAAAAGAGGAGCCGCATAACTACGTTACACGTACTGTGCTTCCTGCTTTATCCGGCGATATCGCGCGCGGCTTACGGTGAGGATTTTAACCCCGTCACGGTCAAACTTCCGCGAAGAAAATCGCGGTTGCGTGGCTGGTTAGAAAGGTAATAAGTAAGTGACGGCGAGGGGAAAGTTCCATAAAGAAATTACGGAGTGAGGTAAGACCGCCTATGTATATGAGATGCATTACACTTCAACGCGCGCAATGCCATTTTGCTCCTCTGTGTAAGTAACGTGAAAGTTGCCCTCCCCTCAATCCGTTGTACGAGCATGTAGGCTGGTCGTAGACAGCGTCGCGATGAATCGAATGTGATTTCAAATAAGTCGCGTTGGATCTTGTTTCTGCGAGCGCATGTGTGTATTGTACGTTCCGCGACAGTTTCGAAAGAAAATTTCGACGGAAAGTAAAGCCCATTGAAGCGCGCATTTTTTTTTCTAATGTAGCAAATATTGCGTATTGCCAATTGCAATTGCGAAATTTTAATCTCGACTTTGATGATACGTCGAGCTAATCATACAATATTCTACAAAAAGAAATTAATTATTGAAAATTCAATTAGTAATTATAAAAAAAAAATAAATAATTTTAAAATAAATTAACGCCTGTTGTTTAAATCTTTCTCTCCTTTGTAAAAGTGTGTTTTGTTGTAATATGAGTTACATACAAAAACTTGTTGAAAATCACTTCTGTTATTTACGTCGTCGCGTTATTCAAATAAGCCGCGAGAAGTGTCAGAAAACCTGAACAAACGAAAAAAAGGCTTTAAAAAGGTATACCTCGGGGAAGACAAATTTGAACAATTTCTAATGCTAAAAAAAAATAGGTTTCGTTAGAGATCGGCCCAGTCGAGTTTTTTTTTTTTCGACAGCAACGGAACAAATCTGAACAAACGTAACAGTAAACGACACGAGCCATTACCGACTCGATGCTTTCTAAAAAAAAAAAAAAAAAAAAAAAATGCACAAACGATTTTGTTTAAACCGTTATTACACGGTTTTACAACCGTCATATCTCGCATTCTATATATTAACGGATCTTCTATCTTAATTATGAGCTACACGACAATTGTAGAACGCGCAAGTTTACAACGTCCTGTCGTAACATCGAAAACATTTCCACGTTCATATAATTCACTAACGTGTGAATTCGAAAGTCGAACATTCGTCTTGTCATTTTCTCCGATGCGAAAGCATTCGATATGTTCGTTAATAAAAAATTTCCCAGACACGCTTCACTTCTTTTTTCACGATCCTCTTCGAATCTACAGTTGATTCGAAAAGTAATATCGATTACTAACCACGAAAATTACATCCAAGATGAAGGAAGCGCGTCGTGTTTCTTTCTCATTAAATACGTGATCGGCAATTTTTATGCACTCGCGCGTGCATGCGCGCGGTTATGCAAATCGGGTGGACTTTCAGGTTGCGCCGCCGGGCTACGGCAATTCCGTTTGAACGAAACAGCAAAAGGTGTCCTTGATCCGCGGCGTGTCATACGGAACGGAACGAAACGGTACGGAACCCGTTTTTCGACCGCGTCCCGTTACGTTCTTCGATGAGGAACCGAGCGGGCGAAATAAACGACGCGCGCTTCACACGTATGTACGCGTGCGTACGAACGTACGGCGGAGGAGACGCAAGAGGAGAGAAGCTAGTTTTTTCGGTCCCGGAGAAAGTGCTGGGCTATATACATTTACTGTACTGACCTACATTACCCTCGTTTTGCTCCCTTCTGCGTCCTTTCCCCCTTCCCTCGTTCGACTGACACCCACCCGGTGGCGCACCGCCAGCCCACAAATTGTCCCGTTACACACGAGCCCGTTGTACACGTCATCGCCGTGACCCACAAAATAACATTCAAGTGTCTCCTCCTCCTCGCACGGATCTCTTTCTCTTCCGTTCTCCGTCTGACTTTTATTCTAAAATCGTTGTGCCGCTGAGAAAAAGAGAGAAAGACAGACAGAGAGAAAGAAAGAGAGAGGGGAGGGGAAGGGGGGAAAGACGTTCGTAACGCGGATTAGGAGAAAGGAACAACAGCGAGCTCGATGAAGATGTGTGACACAAGATGGGAAGAGGGGGTTTGCTTCGGGTCGGATTAATGCGGAGTCGTTTCACTGCAGCGATATCGATATGTTGCCGGTGTTGCGAGACCGACCGAAATCCTGCGATGCGCAAACAACATCCGGGTCAGGAGGTTTCTTCTCGGGTGGGTTTTACATTTTTTACAACGATATGTTTTTACGCAAGATAAAGGCTTTTCGATGAAACCACAGAAATTGCGACGATAAATTGGTTGACGATAACATTAATTTTGAATAAGAAGTTCGATTGCTTGTTTTTTGCACTGATTAGATCGTGGAGAAAAACTTGGAAAAAAAAAAAAAAAAACAGAATGACGAGGTCACGTACATCATCGCTCGCGCACACACTCACGTACGTAAAAGCGCTCACGAATTGACAAACCCGTCTGTTGTGACGCGAGGTAAGTTAATGGGCGGAATTTCGCGGCTGTTACACCACTTAAGAAATTAACCAACTTTTCGGGCTTGTTCATTCCCGCGAAGTTAAAAAGAGCGCGACTATTTTGACTTAAGTCAATCCTTTAAGTGGATTAAGAGTCCCGCACATAAGTGTGTGTGTGTGTGTGTGTGTGTGTGTGTGGACGAGCACACCTTTCGACAATAGTTAGAGACGCGGTTATCCGCTTCCCTCTCGGCATAACGGCATCGAAAAAAACCTTGGCATTATTTCCTTTCGCGTCGCGCTAACGGCATTACTCAATCGTCGTTACGAAACTTGACACATTGTCTCGCGGAACCCATCGAGAAATTACGTCCCGTAAGCGAGAAAAAGAGAAACTCACTCGTTTACAAAAACGATAACACAATCTTCCTTGTTGTTGAATAAAAATAGAGAGCCTCATCTATTCCCGTCGACATATCAACTATTTGTATCAATATATTCACGTACGCGTTCTATATTTGCATCCTGTGTTCCTTTCGGCGGTAATTATTTATACACCCGCTGTGTGTTACTTGATGTAACAATAAATTTTGCAACACATGTCATCGCCCAACACACACACACACACACACACAGGACGCGTGGATATATTTTTACCACCCTCCTGGGAATATAATATTCTCCTCGTCGACGTTTTAGCGCGCGCATCAAGATAAAAAAATATCTATTTTTCTGTATTATTTATACAGAGAGATGATATTTTTACCCCTAATGTATTATACGTGTGCGATATTAATGCGCGAGCAAGGCTGCCGTTTAGCTGTGAAGTGGAAGCGACTGCGTAATAAATATAAATACGCGCATTTCACCTTTCCACTCGTGTGGTATATAGATTCTCGCTCCGTGTTAAATGTTTTCTTCGCAGATAACGAGATTTGTACACGTTACGCGGCAAAAATCAATCATCTTTCTGATCTCCGCTAAAAATGCGTTTTACGTGAAGACAATAATAAAAACGCTGGTTTCTCAAAGAAAGGCTTCACGAAAGTAAGTCCACGACCGCAACAAAGACTCGAAGAAGACTCGAGTAATTGTACCGACGTCGGTCGTCTCGGTAAAAGCCGTGACGGCGACGAATTCTTTCGCTCTCAAAAACGTGACACAGATGTGAATGCGAGCGCGGCAAGAAAGATCTTTTCTCCCGGCCGCTATCCCGAAAACAATTTGCGTTCGCGCGAAATTCCCGCGAGGCGATTACCGTATATATAAATAATACATCGTATGACCACACAAATTACGATCGCTCCGAGAGAAAGTCGTGAATCGGTCGAATCTCGAAACTCAAACGTTATCTCAGATATACCATTTCTCAGATCACCGCGAGAGAACGTCTTAATTTTATAACTTTTTGAATGTTATAAAATCCCGGAAAATCCTTATCTAATAAAATCGATCAGCGTGAAATGGCGTTTGATGGCGGCGTCTGTGTATATAATTGCAAGAACAAATTTTTCGCGCCGCCGCGCTCGAGAGTTTTTCTTCCTTCTCGCGGCGACGCGAAAGACATTGAACCGCGTCGCTCGTTCGAGGTCGATGGGAGAGTTGAGTCGTAAAGTTAGAAGTTCTTGGCTACTCTCCCTGCCGCCCGCGATCGCCACTTTCTCCGCGGTGAAGGCGAGCGAACCGTCTGTATCGGAGAGAACCGCAGGTTCTCTCTTTCCCGTTTCATCTTACTTTTTCCTTCTTTTCCAGAACGGCAAAAAAATCCGCGCCGCAGAAACTTCTCCACGATTTCCGTTTTCCCAGTGTGATTTCCGAATTGCGCGGTTGATATTGTCGAGATTCGTTGATTTGATCTTTTCAAAATATTTTTTTTTTTTTTTTTTTTTTTTTTTTGCAAGATCGACTTTTATATTGAAACGTAACTCTCGACGAGGAAAACAAGATCAATGCAGGAAAGCGTGAATCGTTTCGAAGATCATCGTTCATGCCCCGAAGGAAGCCTTTATTTATTTCTCTTCTCAGAGAAATCAGCGCGTGACGCACAATGTGCTTCGTTCGAATTGAAATTTCATTATGAATCCTCGGTTGCGCCTCGCGGTAACCAATCACGTGGACTTCTTAACGTCATAAGCGCGCTTTAAATGCACAAAAAACACAAGCTAAAGTTGTATTTATTAACGCGCAGTAATGAGAAAGAGCTCGATTCACCAAATGATATAAAAACGACAAAATTATTTCGCGATTGCAAGTAGCGCAAACGAATTCCTCTCAACGATTTCTCTCCCGCTTGTGGCGTTATAATTAAATATGACCGTAGCGAGAAGAACCTCCCCGCAGAAGCCTTGGTGCGGTTAATGAGATTGCGCTATAAAAGTCGCGGGATAAAATCGTCGGGCGAAAAAGAAAAAGAAAGAGTGTGAGAAGAAAAAAAGAGACAAGCTTGGGAGAGACGAGCTTGGTAGACACTGAGTGCGTACGAACTCTCCGCGGCTTGTGTGCGGAACGTGTGTTTTATCCACTTATCACGTGCTTCAGAATTCGTGCGTTAAGCGACGATAAAATTAAAGTGGAGCGCGGAATAGACCGCCATGACCCAGTTTCCGCTATCGACAACACTCGATAAAGATATTAATAAATCCCGTGTGTTCTCTCATCGTATATAGAGGAATGCATTCGATGCGCGCGCGTAAAAACTAAATAAAAAGACGACGTGCCAAACAGATCCGGATGCGCGCCCGATATGTTTTTTTCGAAAACGCGTATGGTTCATTTCTTTCACCGGTGATGACAAGTTCTCGGCAATATTCAGATAAAAGAAAAAAAAAAAAAACGGCGTTACAGTAAAAAAATTTATATACGACTGCGTGAAATTACTTTAAATAATCAAATTTAAGAGAGATATATCAATAAATTAGCAATTGTTCTTCTATAATTTCCCGAATGAAATATTAGTCCAATTGCGTTACTATAAAAATTTAATTTTAAAGTTAAAATTTTTTGCAATATTTTTGCAAAAGTTCATAATTCATCTCTTTAATATGCAATATGCGACGTATAATATCTCGGATAACGTGTAAGCAATACTCTACATATTGCTTCGATCTCTCTCTTCAAATTTCTTGAAATTTGTCAAGATAATAACAAGCCGTTTTCGAGAGAAATCTTCTCTCTTCTCTGGTTCGCGAACGTTCGCGATATGAATACTCAAGATCCATACCGTATAATGGTCGTTACAATACGATCGAGTGGACCACTCATCATCCCGGAATTTGAATTGAGGATCTCGAGAGACCGCGAATGTCGCATCGGCACGGAATAACTGGTCTCTTTCTCTCTCCTTTCATCTCACGGTATGCGACTAAACTAATTTCTTGGCGCGTCTTATCACACAATATTCCGACGATAGTCACGGCGGATCGCGTCGTGAGTGAAAGCCCGCAACTCGCGTCCGCTGCAGCGTCTCGCGCAAGCAACATTCCATCATCTACTTTTTCACGGTAACGACGCTACTTTCTCCTCATTTTCGCGATACGCCTATTCCCCTTCTCTCTCTCTCTCTCTCTCTCTCTCTCCCCGGGAGCTCTCCTAATCATCCATCTAGATGACGTTTCCCAGGATCGACTATCTCGAGTGTACGCGAGATTCTGCGCGATGGGAAACTCGATTCGAAAGCGTCGCGCGCCTGTAAAAATCGGGACGAACGTCGAATTAGCAAATCGGAGCCGAAATCGGAGAACTGGAATATCGTAAAAGCAAGCGCGATCCAGGTCGGAACGGTCTATATTCGGTGTTGCGAGACTCGATTATCTAATCTTTATTTGATTCCAAAAGTCCTCGACATCTTGATACCCCGGATAGTTTATTAACGGAGTGACTAAACAGATACGTTCGAGTCTGATCTCTCGTGTTCGATCACATTTGTTTGTTTTAAGACACAACACTCGTCCGATGACGAGACCGACTGACGTGAGAAGAAGAAGAAGAAAGTCCGTCATCTTTCAGATAAAGAAATCATCTTGTGTCATTATATCTTTCTATCTCTGTTTTTTTGTGATTCATTCTCATTCCTGCGGTAATTAGTACAAAAATCTAGGCGCCATATCGCCAGCCAACAAATCATCTCGCGTGACATTTCCGAGAAATCGAATATCAATCGGTTATTTTATCCGACGCCCCGACGTAACACTTACGAGGCAGTAAAACGAGGATGATTCCCTCGCGGCTCGAAAACACGGCCACGATTAGAAAGGCCCAACCGCGATCGTCATCGTGAAATTACATTATGGAAGAAGCGGCGTAGCGGCCACTTTGCAACACTATATTACTGTTTCATGACGCGCCGCTCTCGGGTTCTGTCGCAGTCTAGTTTAAGTAAAGTAGGTCTCATCGCACGCGCGCGCGCACGAACCCGCCTAGTGTGGTGGCACTTGACCCCGATACCTCTCGCTGCCTCTTTCACCGCGAAACCATACGCTATTTGTCGTCTTCTCTCCAATCCTTTCTTCCGCGGGCCGAGCGTTCGAATGCCAGTTCGTTAAATTTACGGAAATGAGAAAATCGCGATCTTGATAAAAGCGCAATTCAGGGCGCGCTTTTTTTTCCCCTCGCTTAACGCGAGTTCGCAATTAGAATAATTGCGTTCAAATATCGACTTTGCTTGAAAAATAAAAGGTTCTCTTTTGTTGCGCGATTGTGTAATTCTCTAAACGTCATTCTCTATTGTTTTTTTCTACCGTTAGAAACTTTATTGAATTTATTCTATTTATTTTTCTCTATTGTTATTATTGTTGGACTAATTTGCGCTGCAATTTCGTCCATTGTACTGCTGCTCTTTACTTGTTATAGTTGCAAATTTAAATGTATCTGTTTTGCAATTGCGTAGTTAAGTTTATTATTATTATTATTATTATTATTATTTCGAATTCTTGAGTTACGATCAATCGAATCAATGTCGAAAAAAGTGTGTAGAAATTATTTCTTCGAGATAAAAAATCGGGCAGTCTTTAACTTTTTAAAACACAGAGCTTTTAATTACTTTCTCAATAAATAGAAAGCAAATTGAATATTTTTTAATAAAATGGTTGAATTCCGTAAAAATAGAAATCAGTTACTATCGAAACGCGGAGTAAACAGATGGAAAAGAATCTTTACGTTCTCGCGGCGGAATGTACAAACACACACAGCCTCGTCTATATTTAAGAATAAGGCGACAGTCTCGGAAGCTGAAAAAGCCGGGCCGTCGAAGGCCGCGCAATGCTGGCCCTGAACTTGAATTCGGCAACTCGCGGTCCTTCAAACAAAACCAGGCGGACTCGTTCCATTCGGTTAAGTTCGACGGCCAGGTTCATTGCCTTGGAAAGTTTTTCGAGAGTGCCGCGGTCGTTCAAAATTTCACATTGGCACCTGCGCGATATATCCGCGTCATACAGCCGCGTTCGTTACAACGGCCGGAGCGTGAATTACGCGCGCCAACGATTGCGATTTCGAAAAGCGAAAGAGTTCATTGCCATAGCGTGTAACACTGTTACGTTACTCTCGTTCCGGGTTTGCTTCTTCCATTTGTAAATGTCGCACCTCCGCGAATTTGCAACGCGTGTTGTGCTAACGAGCGTTCGCGTTGAAATTAATGACTGACTGAACGTAATGATTTTGTGCATCGAGTAAGGCCGAGAGAAGAGCCAATTCACGGGGAATTTCTCGCAACTGGCTCGGCGACGATAAATCTCCTTTGCGAAAGAATCCGCGCGCGGTTTCACGTGTCTCTCTGGCTGTCACGGCGCTGCAACGCAGCGAGGGATAGGATGCGATGTGAAAATTTCTCGCGCGACGGTTTCACGTTCGAGACCAAACTTTCTCTCGGTGCGGCGGCATACGAGATCGCACGCGCGCGCAACAGTAAACGGCAACGACGAGCCGGACTGCGAGCGACGACCGCGAGAAGTGGGTCATTGCAGTGAAAACAGCCGCGATCGATTATTGTAACATCCGTTCCGCGAAATCGATCACGGAAAAAGTGCGGCTCGAAAATCGCTTATCAAACCGCTCCGCGAAACCGCATCTGTCAAGCCGCACAGATGTGTAAAAATACCCGAAGCGAAGAAATGCATTGTAAGAGAGAAACACATATGCGAATATAAGAAATTAATGCTCCTTTGCGTGAGAGCACTTGTTACTTAAAGCGAGAAATATTTCCTCGCGAAATGACGATAAGTATTACGCTTCTCGCGCATTTTTGCCTTTCATCTTGACATTGATAGAGCGTTGCAAAAGTAACTGTAGAGAGAGAGAGAGAGAGAGAGAGAGAAAGGAGTAGAGGAGACTTTCTCCATTAGACTAAGTTGCGCTTCTTTCTCTCTCGGATTTTTCTCTCTTTCTCTAATGCTAATCATCGTTGCGAGTCTCCTTTTACCGGTAAAGTAACTCGCGGTAACATCGCCGTATAGTCGGCGATGAAAGTGCAGCGGATGTATAATCATTTAGGTAATCGCTGTGAGACAATCTCGCGGAGAAAATCATCGCTCGCGCGCGCCCGCCGCCGCCGTTGCCACGGCCAAGGAAATTGCGCTTTCGATTCCTCTGCGTTACTCTTATGTCAAGAAGATCGTTATATCTGTTCGCGTGTACTCTCGGTCCCCGCGAGATTTAATTCCTCCTCTCTCTCCTCGCGATACAACGGCGGTTTCACCTTTCTACGCAGATCATCGTCATGAGAAAGTCATCACCGATTAGCGAAATCGCGCGTAATCGCGTTCGTTAAAACGCAGAAACGTACCGCGCTGTACTTTCTGCGCGCGCGTTTACGGCAATTTTATCTCACGTCACATATTTATTCCGCAAATCCAACGCGATTTGCAAAAGCCAAAAGTGTACGTACTAAATATCTCCGCGGAGATAATGCGCAAACAAGTATTTAAATAAAATATAAAATATTAATTCACACGCTCTCCGCGAGTATTTGGGAATACAAAATTCCCAAGCTTTGCGAAAGGTCAGTGCGGCTGTTAACGCTCGAAAAACTGGTTCGCTTATTTAAATTGTTAATAAAAGTTATTACCGAAACGTTTTTACGCTTACAGCTCTTACAGACTTTTAAAATAAAGCTCGGAATTTTGTAAGTTAACGGCAAAATATTGAGATTTTACAAACTCGGCGCAAGAAATTAAGTTCACGGCGAGGGGATAAAAAAACAAAAAGGAGAAGGTGAATGTCACGACACGTGCACACCCACGCGCCTGAGAAACTTGAGGATTTTCTTTTTCATTGCGCCGCTCGCATCGCGGCCGGCGATGGAAAGCTGAAAGTTTTATGAAAGTGCATCGCGTGCTGGTAGTTACGTATTTTGTCGAGAGGTGCAACGAGGAAAGAAACGAGAGAGAGAGAGGAGGAGGAACCCACGAGAGCGGAGAAGAGGGTCTCGGAGAAAGAGGGAAGGTTCTGCTTGTCGGCCGATCCCTCTTCTGTCCTCGATACAGAGAGCTCCCCCTTTCTATATGTTTTTTTTTTTTCAGAATCATTCAGGTTCCTGAACTAACAAGTTTGCGTCATACGAACATTATTTGAAAAGGAATTGACTTTTCTCAGACGACGGAGAATAAAAATCGCGTGGCGCAAATAATTTCGTCGCAGTGTTCTCTCTCGAAATCTCGGACTGCGTAATTTTATTACATTATTAAATTTTACACATGCGCGTGTAATTTTGCCGCATATCTCGCGATCTATCGAGAAGGGATCTCGTCGCCGAGTTCCTTTGGATTCCGCCGTTTCGTCACTTCGCGTGCGTACAACATCTTGTAGAAACGTCGTTATCAGTGTTGCGTGCAAGCGCGCGAGCGTTTCGCGATAGCCGCGATATATTCGATTGCGGAAAGTCACAGTCGTCCCCCGCCGTCTTCTCCCTCATAAAAACCCGTAATTATGTTAGAGAAAATTGTATCTCGCGTCGTACGCCCTCGAATCGGAGTCGCGAAGTAATTTTGTTTCAAGGATATTGCGGGGCCGCCGTACGCGAAGCGAAAAATCTCTCACAGGTGAAAGCGCGACAATTACTCCCGCACAACAGATTGCAGAAACTCTGACAGTGACACACACACACACACACAATAAATTTATTTGAAATTAATATTAATTAATATTAATATTAATCACTACATATTAAAAAATGCCAAAATTTTTTTGTCAGTTGTTTCTATCATTCTATTAATTTTTAAATCATATTGAAAAAGAAAAATTAAAGGCTTAATTTATTCTGACAATTTCCGATGATTATCCAAAGCGCGAAATATTTCAACGTTAAAAGTTAAAAATATTACACATTGCATGTAAAAAAATAAATTACTATTCAACGCTTCTTCTGAATTAAATGTTTAAAATGTTAATACTTTTTCTCGCGAAGATCCAATTCGAAAGAAATGCAGAACAGAAGCAAAGTAGCCTGAGAAACTTTGTAACGCCAACCAAGGTGACTTGTTTCACAACTTCAATTAGAAGTTAACGCTAGAAAATTAACGCGCCGGGTTTCCTCCCACGATTTCGAAACGCCGCGGCTACTCGTTTCCCGCTGCCAACAACGTGACACTCGTGTCGGAAGCCATCAGGCACGCGCTACTAAAGAGAAAGAGAAAGGTGAAGCGCACGCACGTTGCGTCGAGGATCCGCATGTCGCGCGGGAGAAGAAAGTGCAACGACGATGACTCCCTTCTCCCTCCTCGCTTCTGTATCTGGGCCGACAGATTTCCGCCGATTCCCGCCTCAAGTTCGGATTCTCCGTCGTCTCACTAGTGTCGTGTGAATCCTTGCGCGCGTTTACCTTCACCGTGTATGCAACCTCCCATTCCGTCGTACCGACATTTATCTTTCCCCTCTCACGTTCCTCTCCTCACGCCTGATCCAGACCTACCTCAAGCTGTCCTTGTGTCGGAATCTGCCGTCAAATAGCGCGGCGAGATCTCGCCAATCTGTATTAAAATACAGAAACTGCAACATTGTATGTGACATGT
Source organism: Pseudomyrmex flavicornis (assembly GCA_014825475.1). Classification (NCBI taxonomy): domain Eukaryota; kingdom Metazoa; phylum Arthropoda; class Insecta; order Hymenoptera; family Formicidae; genus Pseudomyrmex; species Pseudomyrmex flavicornis. The sequence goes on from QVNW01002011.1 coordinate 20,563, forward strand.
GACAGTTTGCGAACTGAAGGATGTAGGAAAATTATTATTACAACGGCTCGAAGATGGCTGGTTATCCAGTCGAGTTTTGAGCACGTTAGGAAAAAATTAGTTTCATTATAAAAAAAAAATAAGGAAACCAAAGTAATTACTAAACATAATACGCAAAAGCAACGATTTATTATTCGCGATTCGAACTTGATGCCTCGCATCTATCCATGCACAGATTGCATTGAGTGCTTGCGCGAGATGCAGAGCGAGCTCTGCGGCAGAAAGTTGCACTCAACGTAACGTCGCGACTTATGCAGACGGGACTTTATGCGCCGCACGGCGCAACTTTCTACCGATGCTGCTCGCTATTTTTCCGGCGCTAGCCTCGTTTCGACGATTCGAAACCGTTACATAGCCGCCGCGGCTCACCGAAGCGATCCGATGCACATCGAAACTTTCACGTGGCACACTAAAACCGCGAAGTGCACGCCGTTCGAGTGTCAGAGAGGCTCTCTCGCTAAATCTAATTATGAAAACTAATAGAGCGTTACGTGCGCACCGTTCGTGCAGTTACACGGAGACTAAAATTTGTTTCTCGAACTTCTCGGAGCAGCATTTAATGCAAATTGAACGATGAAAAGAAATAATTAACGACACGAAATCTAATAATAATAATCGAGAACGTTGTGCTATTTTTCTGTAAGTTTTTTCAATTATCTCTAATTTATATATAAATAAATGTACACGGGTAAAAAAGTTTTGCTATTATATGGCCAGCAAAAACAATTTGCTAAGTTTACCGAATTTTCGATTTCATTAACAAAAGATTTTGTTGGCAAGGCGACAAATTTGAGGCTCAATAAAAGTTTTTTGTTGATCATGTAATAATCTTGTCATATAATAATGGCATTGATTACACATGAAAAAAAAGTTTTGCAGCGAAAAACTTTTTTCGTTGCAAAACTTTTTTTTCATGTGTAATTAATGTCATTATACCAATATTTGATATAATTATACAGTTATTGTGTGTACATAAAATATATTTTAAATTAATAATACGCTCGCTGTATAATTCAAAGACCGCGAAAAAAACGATTTAGCTTACTTGCATCAGCTTTGCTTCGTGAGTGTGTGAACATTATTTGCAGCAAATTTATGTCGCCGCTACTTGAAATTCACTCGTAAATATTGAAAAAGCGCGCCTTATTCCAAAGATCATACAGAATGCGAGAGCAGCGTTACGTAATTGTGTGCGCGATGCACACTATTATTTCTCTTCCGCGGTTTACCGTTCTGACGCGTTCGCGCGGGCTACGAATAAAGCGCGCGATACCTTGAAGTAGGTTTTATCTCTCTCCTCACAACGCGTGTTCAAACAAATATTATACAACAGATTAGAGCTAATATCGCCTCGTTTCATCTTATTGCGTAATCTTTACGACGTACAACGTGAAACCTCTCCTCTCCCTAACGAGCTACGGAACGCATTATGTGCAGCCTTGAGGCAAATAGGTCATCCGATACGGCGATAACAATTACCGCTCTGATACTAGTTTCTTGTAACGCGAATGAAAACGCGTCTCGCAGGATATTCAAGTTACACGATTCAGAAAGAAACAAATTATTGGAAAATTCGAGTTGATGTGGAAAGGCTAAAAGATCGATCCGCGTAGAACGTGGTCTATAGAAAAAACTAATTTAAACAATCACTCATTTGCATTAAAAATTGATTTTTGCTGTTACGTGCACACACAAGTGCGCATTACAAGAAAGTTTTTTTTTTTTTTTATATAAGCGTACGTATTTAAAAAGTATTTTTATTATTACACTTATGTAACAAAAAAAGTCGAGCCGCGCTCTTTTTCTCGATCGATCTCTGTAGACTTGCGACCTGATATTTTTTTTTTTTTTTTTTTGTTACATGCAAATTAAGCCAATCGCGCTGCGTGTGTAATTCGGTCGCGGCAATGAATCACACAAGTTGCAGCTTGTGTGATAACGCGCGCACCTACTTATGTTGCACGTTACACGTAATCGCGCCTATGGCAAATAACCGCCAAATGTTTCATCATCGCGCAGAAGAGACGCGCCTTCGTCAAGTCCAAATGTTTTGTGTTATTGAAATTGCTCGACCGATTAATCATCGTCGAACGATAACAGAGATTAGTGACACACGTCGGTGTTGCGTCGAGAAAAAAAAAAAAAAAACTAGCGCGCGCTTGTCATCCATTACAGCACCGAAGTATTTGTTATACGAGGTCGATCGAGACAAAATCACGTGGAATTCTATTAGAATTCACACGTTTATATGTACGAGAGATTGTTATCGCGGCTGGAAAACGATAACGCATAGTTTTATCGACGACACAATAACGCGTAATCACAAAGAATCTTTGTAAATGATTACAATCCTTGTCGTTGCAAACACACAATGTAATGATTATTACTTGTAAGTTTCTTCTTCTTTTTTCTCCGGTAAAAAAAATGAAAAATAATCGTTAGATTAGATATTTGTGCTGTTCCTCAGAAAATGATTTCTTTGTTTCCGGTTTACACAATGTGCGCACAAAGTGCTTAAGATTTTTTTAACTTGAAAATATTGCATAACGTGTCAAACAAAATTCTTCCGCCTCCCGACATTTTTCTCGATCTGATTAAATCTACTTAAATTTTTAATGAGATGTTTTTTGCAACATAAACATTGTCTGACATTGAGTCTGACGTATATTTTATATTTCATTTTAAAATGTTTAAGCAAAAGTTCTGACGTCTTCTTTCAGATGTTTACTAATTTGTTGTTTATTTTGAAAACCAAAATAGTTTTTTCTTACGTAATTTGTTTTTAATGATTTTTGAAGAGAGTTTTGACAGACGCTGAACAAAAGAAAGGTTCTCAGAATTAGGGTTAACAATCGTTTTCATTCTCCGCGAACTACCTGAACGGAGAAATCGGATGTGTTTCGCGAGTATTCATGAGAGAGAACAACGCCGTTGTTCACGGGGGACTGAGAATGCGCGTCATCGGCGATTATCGCGCGGCGATAGGGCGCGCAATACATGTGCGCAATGGCATTAGACGGTAATTGCGCAACAAATTTGTTTATTCGCTCGTGCATGTACCGTTTCGAAATCGGTTCTCGGCAATCGTTCTCGCCGAGAACAACACCGAACGCGTACAAGTACATACGAACGAAGCTTATTGTAGGTCTCGTCTCTTCCGCGTGTAACGCACATGCTCGTCTTCGAAACGAGCGCGCGAAATAGATGATTCCCGCATTTGACGGTGAAATTCGCGACAAACGCGCGTCGTCATCGTCGCCGCGGTTGCGTCGCGTCGACGGAAATTCGATTGTCGTCACAGCAGGTGTTGCTGTTATTCGCGAGCGATAATCCGATTGCACAAAGGAACGTAATCGCGTCGCGCCGTGTAAGCACCGTTTTATTTTACGTCTTATAAACGAAACCGCATATGAATTTCCGGCGCGTACACACACACACACACAATTATTTAATATATGTAAAATATTTTTTATATATTGTAAAAAAGTTTTTATAAATTTTAGAAATGTGTGCTGTACGCAAAAAATATACGCACGAGAAATAAAAACAATTAACGGAAAATTAACGGAAAGTCATTGTAAAGTCATAAGACGCGCAAAGGATAATAATCTCAACTGCGCTTTAAATAGTACATTGTTCGTTCGAAATCGCGCCGCGATCAGCTATCATTTCAGAATAGCGTTGCAACAAAATAGCGTGTAATTACATCACACGTTGGCACGAGCCAAAGGATCGCTTCTCCGCTCATCGCGCGATCTCTCGCGATTATCGCAATTAAATAACTTACGTAACGAGCGCGCCTCGACTGAGAGATCGACGTGTGGCCGTCCTCCGAGCGTTTTTTTTTTTGGTTTTTTGTTTTTTGTTTTCCGTATGATCGAAATAGCCGACGTGCCACGTCGCTGACGCTCGCGTCGTCGCGTTTAGAGAACACGAGAGGAATCGAAGGAATTCGAAAACGCGCTCCGCTCCAATTAACGGCGTCGCGGCAAACGAAACAAAAGGGCCGGAGAAAAGCAGCCGGAAATAGACGTAGTTTAGCGCCCCGCCGCCGACTTCCTTTTATGTAGTCGCCGGGCAATACCGTATTACCGTGTCGTGTGCACGACAATAGAATTAGACGGGTGAGTAGACCAGTGGGACATGGAATCGGCGGGAATGCAAAATCGACGACCGGAAAAGCGGCGAGCTGTGAATGTCGGGAGCCTTTTTATTCTCGGAACAAACGAACGACCGATCGAGAAGAATATCGCGCAACACAAGTTTTATTCATTCTTTTTTTAGCAAGTCACACACTAGAGCTTACATATGGAAAGAAGTTTGAAATATATATTAGATTTGAAACGAGATAAAACTTGTCTATGTGATTTTTCTCCGGAAGCAGATAAAACTCTTCGAAACGGTTTCTCGCGATCAGGAATTTCCCAGATTTTCCTACACGGAAATAATATAGAAAGTCAATAGTTATTTTATGATATAGTCAATACTCTTTGTAAATTTGTAAGAAGACTATTATAAAAGAAAATACTCGAGTATTAATTCTTGCAATTCAGTTCGACAAAAACGGATTAACAAACGCGTTTGAACAATCGTACGCTCGATGGATGAGAAACAAGGTGATCAATGGTCAGTGTTGAGTTGGTGTCATTTTGTTGCACAGCAACCGTTCTTCCGGCTGACTCATAAATGAGATAAAGGTCGCGTGCGAGCTTACGTGTCCCTCGCCACGTAAAATGAATCTCCTCTGATCAAGCTCACTCGAAGAAGATCCTTCTTCTCAAATTATATCATCAAATTTTTCTTCGATTCTCACATGTAAGAATTTCTGCCTACATCTAATCAATCTCCACGGCACACAAACGACCTGAATTTTCATGAAATTCGCGTGAGACTCTCAATTCGATTGCCGGCTAGAGTAATGTCACGTTGTATAATTAATCGAAAGATAAACCTGTGAATACACATAGAGAACAAGGTCTCTCCGCGATTCGCGTTAGATCGATACACTTTACGTCACTTAAGCGATAGTTGCGGAAGATAAGATATTTCGATAGTATACGCGAAGTGTATTAGTGTCGTGTCATATTGTGTTGTCGGTTCTCCCGACACGCATACAGCTCCACCATTTCTGCTAAAAAAGAACATCGACCTTCGCCACACGCATACACACATACTCCTTCTGTGCTCTCGTCGCGATAGAATTTTCTTTGACCCACGTCATCGCGAGTCTGACGTAACGCGCGCGCGAAACCACCTGTGTGATATTTTAGTTCCGTGTTGTAAAAAATCAACGCGTTTTTTTTTTTTTCGGCGACAAACAAAAACCGCGTCGATTTATGTGTCGCGAAGACACATTAAAAATGTGTAAAATGTTTTTCATTAATCCTCCAATTACTTGTTGTTTATCTCCAATGCAGAAAAATATAGTCGACGCGATATAAAAACAGAAGAATATAATAAAAAGAGATTAATTGTTTAATCGCAAGCGCGATTAGGCCGCACAAAAGATGAGAATATCTTGTCAGAACATGGAATTTTAAATTAGTCTCGGTCGTTATCGAATCTTAAAGTTGTAATCACGACATTGCTTTTTCCGACACCTTGGCTACTATTTTTTATGCAACCAGCATATACGCTTATAATTATTTTATGTAACACCGTCGTGCGCGACGGTTAAAAGAAACAAAAAAGAATAATATGTGACACGTCGCACAAGGTAACGTGTTTTTTGTATCTTACGAAGAATCGGCGTTCGCGCGCGCGTAACTCGAGAGACAGTCGCGATCATGTGCTGCTCTCTGTGTGTAACAATCAAAACGCGTGTTATCTCGTTGACACTATTTTTCGCGCGCGTGCATAATTCTCTCGTAACAATTCTCTCGTCGAGAATTATTGCTATCGATCAAATCGAGCGTTTCACGGCGTATATTGAAAAACAATGGCTGGAATAAAAGGCGAGAGATAACGAATCGGCCGAGCGGGAAGGATTGTGTATCGCGTTTTTACAAAAGAGTCGTTGCAAGAAGAGGAAGAAATATGTCTTTTTTTTTTCTCATCGAACGCACAGATATATACCGTTACAAGCGAGGCTTTCGCGCGCGGCGAGATAAAATGTATACACATGTATAAACGTGTAAGACGCACAACGGTCTTGCGCGACAACATACACACACACACACACTCACACAAAAGAGAAATGTCATTGGCGATTTTATCGCGGTGTCAGCTCCCGTGTCTAATTCGCTGTCTCACCTTCGACACTGCACATATGTACGTAACAACGATCGTATACGATCGATCACGGTTGATTTACGCCCGCGTTCCGCGGGTGACAAGAAACGGGCGAGTCCAATAAAGAATTAATTAAAACACAGCGGCATTGCGGTCGCGTGAAATCATAACGCTGTTATAACTCCGTTATTATATCACGGATTGAAGTTCAATTACTTGTTTACTCTGTTTTCTATTACACTTACACATCTCTTTGAAATGATTACTGTCTAATTATATTTATCTTTCCACTTTATTGATTTTATTTAATCGTAGATTAAATCGATCCTCTGACGCAGGGGATTTATGTGATTCTGAAATATTACAACAATTTTGTTCTGGCAAGTGTCTTTCTTCAAGTGTCTTGTTGTTGTTTATTTGACGAAAAAACAGTTATAACGCAATTTACTTTTAATGATTTTTAAATAGAGAAGAGATGTCGCGCGGGGACAAAAAAGATTCAAAATCAATACGCAAATGTACAATTGTCGAATATCAATCTTCGTCTTCTTCCCGACGACCGCGTCTCAACGCGATACGAAGAATCTTCCTCGTGCGATCTTTATCGCGTTTCGTAACGTCACGAAGCGCGACGCCGCGCCAAAAATAGACGCAGCTTAACAACCTTGCTGTTATCATGACTGAGGATCGATGGCCGGATCACGCGATTTTTGATCCAGCTGCATGCAACGCGATCAGGTGGGGTATCTCCCTGTATTGTCGAGCTCGTAGTAAATACGTACGTACAGCACATACCTACACACACCACCGTCGCCTCCGTCGTCGCCATTACATAATGGCCGATTATACAAGAGTTGCATGCCGCGCGCCGCGGTCGGATCAGGGCCACACAGCCGCGCGATATTACGTAGCAAATAATAAATATATAATTGGGTTGGCCGCACATCGCAGGTGGGCTTAATTCAAGGTTGGTTGTCCCTGACATAGAATTTCAGTACTTACTCGCGCGCGTCGCGGTGTATTAGACGCGATTATAGACGCGATTATCATAAAATTGCACCGTGGAAATCTAATCTCTTCTCGTGAGAAGAAGTCGCATTGTGTTATCGAAGAGAGAAAAATAATCGTCTATAAATACGAATTACGTGGAGAGAATAACACATAGCGAAGCGCGCGTATATATTTGGGAACGGAGATGTGTGAAAATCTCCGATTCGGTTGCGTGCAATTCCGAGCAAAATTAACTGCTTTTGCACTCGGAAAAAAAACATAATTATTTCTTGTATCTTTTTATTAAAAAAAAACTAAATCTTGTTCTCAAAAATAGCGTATCGCGAGTTCGGAGCAAAAAATTCACTTTGCTACAATCTACGTGAAATAATCAAGATTTATATGTTTCCAGTTGTACTCGAGATGTAATTACGACCGGATTGTTTTGTGCGTTGTTTTTCCTCGTTGCGCCGCATCGAGCGGAAGGAAAATTTTCCGACGGTTGCGCGCGTAACATGTGGCAAACGTCGTAAACGGGAAATTGTTGAAATCAGCAATCGCGACGCGGTAAAAGCCGCTGCTATTATTTAATCGTCCGCGAAAGTTTCATTAAGATTGCAACTTCGTTAATCTCACGACAGAAACTTAATTACAAGCGAAGAATTCTACCGCCGCGGGAGGAAAGTGCAAAAGAACTTATCTTTTCGCTGTGCGCAAAATAACGTTGCAAAAACAACGATAAGCCGCAGTGGCAGAAATAATAAGTTGAACGGCCGCTACCGCCGCCGCCGTCGTTTTGCCAATTTGCGCGCGTTATCCTGGAAAATAACACGCCGAGAGAAATTGTAAATAAAGTTGAAAGCTCCTGGGCTCTCAATGTGAAATAATAATATACAATAAAACAGATGAGGATTTTTGTTTTTATAATCTTTGATTGATTGGCTAACTGAACGCTTAATGAAGACCGTGAGTTTAAATGCAAAACCGACTTGATTCTCCTTGAAAGCGATCAAATAGAAAATGACCTTATCTTTTGCCTCGCGCGAGGAACGTGTTGTGTCATTGCGATAACCAAAGAATGTTTCTTTGTACGACACACACACACACACACACACACACACACTCGATTTATTTGCAAAAAAAAAAAAAAAAAGATTATTTCAAAGCAAACGTTATCGGCAATGTATCCGTCCGCGATAACGGACGTGTAATTCAATGCAAAATACGATTACACAATGTTTAACGTTTTTACAAAAGATCGGTCCTCATAATTTGTAATTGTAAACATTCTCGATCAAGAGCCTAATTAATTAATTAATAAAGAGAAACTCGTGTTCGAATTAACAATATAAATCTGTCGAGTAAGAATTTTATTTATTGATTCGTCTCCTTTTCAGCAAACTTTCACTGCAATTAATCAGAACTTTTGTGTAACAAACAGTTTCGCGTTCAGAGATTTTTTTTTAGTACTTTCCATCGAAAAGTCTGGTTTTCGATGGATTTAAGTTTCCTTGACATTCGACATAAAATATGTTTGCGCGAGAGAGAAATAAGGAAAATACACTTAAATTATTGACATTATCATGTATCGCACAACACGGCCGCTGTTTTCAAGAATGTTACGCGAATAAAAGCGACGAGACGCATTACGTATCTGCAATTGCACTTGTGCAAGCGCGCGACGTTAATTTTATCTGGCCAGAATCTACATAAAAAAAAAAAAAAAAAAAAAAAACGCTCCGCGCGATACGTCACAACAAGGAAAAAACGTGTGCCGGCGGCGGCGACGGCGGCGGCGGCGGGATCGGGGGAGGGTAACATGCGTTCGATGATCTCTTTTTTTTTTTTATTTTCGTGCGAAAAGGTAACACCGTCGAGGTGACTAGAATGACAAACACCCGAGATAAAAAGAGTTACGGTGACGCAATATAGCGCGCGTGTACATATCGCGATAATAATACTCCGGGCTTTTTTTTCTGATGGACGCGCGAACCGACCGAACTGACCGTTCGGTGCGAATTATATTTGGCCGAGAATCTCTCGTGATGAGAGACCGCGAAGCAACGAGCGAGCAGCATCACGAATCGATGTGTCTTAAACGCGATCGCCTCCAAGGCGAACCGGCCGACTTCTCTCGCGCACTGTCGGCTCCACCACTTGCGTTTATTTGCTCTCTATATCTCCGAAACGAGAAATAAAGTCCGAACCCCCCGAAGGCGAGAGACGGTCTGCGACCGTCGATTATTTCGATGCCGATGTGTATAACAAAATATCCTGGATATTAATTTCGTCTAGGCGAAGATAAAACGATTATATCTTGTCGCGCGTTGCTTTTCCAAGCCGTGGAGTTTGCGCGCGCGTATTCGAACAATCGGAATATATTTACCGTATAAAACAAAGAGACCACACACAGTATGCGGTATTTTGCGTTTCTGCATTTTTAGCTCGGATTTTCGACTCTCGTCGCAAGAAACCGCGCCAACAGACCTCTTTCTAAAGAGTCTGAAAGACGATCAGATCCGACCGCACCGAATTCCCCCTAATAATATCGGTTCTGCGATTACGTCGATCGACCCGGCTGCGGTTTCCTCCTCTTCTTCCTCCTCCTCCTCTTCCTCCGTCGTTTTGCGCTATCTCGCCCGCGACGATCATTCGATCGGGCGTGACTTAACTTAACGGCAATGCACTTTGTTCGCGCGGACAACAAAGAAGACCAACGAGGCTGCGCGCACGAGGACGCAGAAGGACCCACAGATGGAAGAAGGAAGAAGAGGAGGGCAAGGCAGAGGAAAGAAAGAAAGAGAGAAAACTCGCGCTGCGACGGGGGTAGAAAGGGGGGTTCCGCGTGATAGGCGAGGGGAGGAGGTCAGGAGGGGAGAGGGTCGCTTGGCAGAACCTTGGGCAGGCTGTCCTTGACTCAGCACAGTTACCCCGGACCGAAGTGTGACGTCATTCCGCATAACTCGCCTAATTGCATCGTTGCTGCCGCTGCGCTGCACCGATCCGTTCCCCTACCTCGTCGCCCTTTCCCTCCTTTCCTCACCCGTCTTCTCAACGAGAGATGCCACACTCCCGTCCCCCTATTCCCTCTGTTCCGCCGATCACGCTGGATGAGAGCGAGAGAGAGAGAGAGAGAGACTCTCGCGATAACTCTAACTGGGGCCCACCTCGATAGAGCCACAGCCGTAGCTTCTTTTAGGCGCAATGTGATGATACGTTATTGATCGCACTGCAGTTTTCGTTTAAAATAAAAATTGAATGCCGAAAAATTCTGCGATTATTTAAAACGTATTTCTCACGTATTTTGCGATATGTGATTTGGATAAAACATTATTACAAAATTCGTACAATTTTTTTCACGCAACGCGTGATCGACAAAATAACGAGAAAGAGTTTGAAGTAACTCAAAATGTCGAGTAACGTCCACAAAATCTCTAATTATTTTTCGACTATTAAAATTCTGCTTCTTCGAACAGAGAGAGAGAGAGAGAGAGAGAGACACACGCGTGAACTTGAGATATTTTTCGTGAAGAAGCGTTTTAATATCTCGTTATTTTAACGGGCGCAGTGGCCCGTGAAATTCTCGATTCCACTCATTGAATTACACACTACGTTAAAGTGCACTTCGCGCATGACTTCGTGCGCGCATTCGTTAGCGTGTATCGCACCTGCCCGGCCGCCTCGGCGATGCAGCGGGCGACGGCGTTGGCGCCGAATAATTTATTCCGGGAGCGTATCCGGCCCGGGCGGCGGCGGCGGCGCGAGGTGGTTCGCGATATGGTTCGCGCGCGAGTCGTTCGCGCGAGTCAATGACATCATTAAGCGTGCGTTGTGTGTGCAACGCTGCCGAGAGGAAGGACGACCGTGGCAATGCGCGCCGACCACACAAAATACTTTCTCCGACGACGACGACGACGACGACGACAATTCTCCTGAAAGTTGTTCTTCCTCTCGCGTTGTCAAACGCGCGCGCACACACATCTACGTCTAAGTATTTGCAGCGGAAAAAATGCCGTCCGCAAAGGACGCAATCAACGAGCGATGTCTCCATCTTGAGGATAAGCGCATTCGCGTGTTGGCGCGAGAGAGGGAGACGACGAAGGTTATGAAAATAAATTCCCGACAAATTACAATCGTACTCTCAACAAAGACATTTCAGGGTAAAAAAAAAAAAAAAAAAAAAAAAAAAAAAAAAAAGTTTTAAACTTCGAGAGAAATATCGTCGTGGCGACCGTAAATAAATACGCGCGACCAGTTTTCCTCGGTTCAAAATTATTTTACAACCGACTTCTCTCCTCCGCGCCGCGCCCTTCTCCTTCACGTTCGTCCATCGCGAAAACGCGACCCTGAGATTACATGCCCCCTACTTCACAGCGTGTTCCGAGAAAAAGACGACTGCGGAGGATGGCGCGAGGTGGATCGTTACGACCCTGAATTGATCCGTATAGCACCGCCATCGTCGTCGTCGTCGTCGTCGTCGTCGTCGTCGTCGTCGGCCAGCTGAGAGCGAGAAACCAGAAAAGAAAGGGAGTCATCGACTCGCGTTTGACTTGGCCTTCGGCTATTACCGCCACATCTTGCTCGCGGCCGACTGCAACCAACTGCCTTTCTGCAACGCCACGTAGATAAACAAAGTATCCGACGGACGGGGGCTCTCCTCCTCTCTCATCCTCCCGTCCCTTTTTCTCTCCCCTTCGCAACTCACCGCACGAAAATAGGCGATTATCGATCGCGCGAGGGGTTTTGCCTTCGAAACGATCGCGCGAATCCACTGGATTGTATCATCACGTTCGCGATAACGCGCCGTTGTCGATTGTTACACAATTTATATTTCATCTTTCCCGCCAAGTGTTGTTTTTTTTTTTTTTTCGCCGAACACTTTGCGGCGCGATACGATTTATCGAATGTAAATTGCGCGCCGGCTTTCTCGAAATCTTTTTATCCCTCCGTTCTCGTTTCTTCTGCGCGCCGTTTCATTTATCGCCGCGATACGCAGCCATAACGATGTCATTCACCATCAATGTTATTTTTCGACCGAGATAAAACCTTCCCCGAGAGAGATTATAAAAATATTTTTTCTCCGACGGATTAATTGATGTTCGACGGCAAAACGGCACGAATTGGAAGACGATTTACGGGCTCGTGATTGCGGCGGTGATTACGCACAAAATTACGCACGCGGTTCGCGCGGCGATCGATAGATGCGAAATGATAGCGCGTAGAGAAACAGTGGTCGTCATTACGTGCGAGCGTGTAATCGAAACTGACGTCACTGTGTCGAATGGGAATACAATTATCTTTATTGCATCTCCTTTTCGAAGGCAATCGTCATGCGTTGAGCTCGCGTTCGAGGGTAAGCTTGTACTTGTAAAAAAAAACCCCTCTCAAGGACGGGAAACGAGAGATGGAGTCATCGGAGCTGCTAACGTTGTGCGTGCTTTTCGCACGTGCGAATATAAAATCGCGGCACATAATAAAATCGTTAATTAAACAAGAAATAATAATGCGTTAGCTTTGAGAAAAATTAAAAAAACAAAATTATTACGGATAACAAAAGAAAACAAAAGCGCGATCTGTAATGCGGTTTGTAATGTTTTGCAATAAATAACAATTGACTTTGAATGTAACAAATAAAGACATTAATCCGATTACGGTCGATTTCGCGAATTGAAATCGCGAATTAAAGCGAATAAATAATGGTGCGTCGCATACTTTTTTTTTTTTCATGTTTTCACTAATTTATGAAAACATTCATCTTTCGCAGAGTTGCGAAAACGTCATTATCGCGTCACAATTGCTTTCGTTTTCGTCGTCGAAAATAATACAATTTACGCGCGCAATTAAATTAATTAACGAACGCGGCTATCTGTCTCTAGCATCTTTTTCTGCTCCTCGCGCGAAGGAACGATCTTGATGCAAACTGGATAACGATCCCTATACATCAGGCCTGAGAAGTGCGCGGCAAAGGGTTAACCGTGTAATTGCGGTTGTACATCGGTTCACGTCATCGGTTCGACCGTGAATTGTTTGCGAAATCGGGCGCGCGTGACGATCGGAGCCTCGAAACGGAGAATATCGCTCAACGAGAGAGAGATTTGCGGGCACCCGAAAGAATTTTTCTGGATTTCGCGAGGATCCAGATTTAGTCTCATTCGCAGCGAGAAGACGAAGAAGGAAATGAGAAAGGGGGAAGAAGAACGTAGGGAGAGATCGGAGCAGCCGGCCCGCGAGAGCGCGAGCGAGTCCGAGCAACGGGCGAGCGAGCAAGCGCGAAAACGAAGCGGACTCGCGCGCCGCCGCGCTCTCTCGCCTTGCTGCGAATGCAGGAGGCGAGCCGAAGGAAGGCGAGCTTTATTGGGAGCGTCTGGATGCAGTTTGGCCGTCCGTGACTACGAGACTCCGAAGGTCCCCGGAACGTTGACCATTCGGCTCTCTTAAAGGACTCTCCGGCTCGCCCAAGGTCACCTATTGAGCCTCCACCTCCTCCTCGACCCTCCTCTTCGCTTCGTGATGCTTTCCTCATCGCGAGTTTCACATCCGCGGCCTCGGATCCCCATCCGCACGCGATTCTTGTAATTTCCGTTGAATAAGTTATATAGCGGGGAAAAAAGCTCTCGCTAAAACTTTCGACTCTTCTGAAAGTTCGATATTTCAAAAATACATTCCATCCGAGTCGAGCGAACTATCGAAGTTTGTGCGAGCGTCGATTTTGCATTTAACAATTCTCCTTCAAGTAACTCTTCTTTAAATAAGATTTTGGAGAACATTATGTCTAGATTTACCGAGAAAACTTGTAAATAATACAATTATTTTCTTTGTTCGAAATGTTTTTTTTTTTTTTTAATCACTTAGTATGTAATCACTTGGTATGTGATTAATTAAAGACTTGAATGGTCTTTTTTATTTTTGAACGCGCAAAGTTTTGCGTAAGAAAATTTTAATCTCGCAAAACAACGCGACGATGAGTTATGAATGCGCGCAATCTTTGCGCACCGCACATTCGGATCCGTCCGTCTGTCCGTCCGTTCATTCGTCCGTTTGTCCGTACAGAAGGAGGATAAAGAGACGCACGTGGATAAGTGAACGGGCAAACATTCCGTGACGCAACAGCAAACATATGAAGTATCCGCGACGAAGTCGAGCGCGCGTGCACAAGTGCACGGCATGGTTGCCGTTATTGTACGCGTGTGCGAAACGCGAGAGGTCGATGACAGAAGCCGCGGTACGTTGCACGTTCGAAATTTCGGGAAAAATGTCTGAACGGCCGGAAATGACTGCGCGCCACCGACCGTTCGGTGGCGTAAGAAAGAGAGAAAGAGAGAGAGAGAGAGAGAGAGAGAGAGAGAGAGCAAAGAGTTGAAGGTTTAGCTGCTCGCGGGGCCAACGGACCGCCGATCGGCATTTAACCCTGGAATGCTTACCTGGGGTACCTCACAATCCCACGCTGCTTTTTGTCTCAAGCAGCTCGCATGCGCGAAAAGAGATCTGGAGTGTGTGTTACGTGTTTTCTTCTTCTTGAAATTATTATTGCGTTTTATTGTCCACGTCGTAATTTACTTCTCTTACTTTTATTATTCATTTATACATTTTTTAATTGCTGTACGAATCATCCTAAGTAAGCGTAAGTCAAAAAGGGTGAACGTTCCAGGGTTAAATCTCAGTGCCGAAACCAAGCAAACGGAACCAAGGAAACATAAAGAAAGACCAGTTTAAAAATATGAATTGCACACGTGCGTGCGTACACACGCACACACGCGCATGCACACAAAATCGTGCGCAAATAATAAACTCGGTGCCTGACATTTGCCAATAGCGATTTTTTGTTTAAATCTCGCGAAGATTAACAAAAAAAAAAAAGTAATTTTGCGGCTGTAAAAATTAATGAAATAAAATTGTACAAAAGTTACTGACAATCGTGCAATAATATTTTATAATTCAAGATTAAACTTCGAAGACACATTTCGTATCTGCGGTTCCGAATTTGAATAATCGGAAATTACAATGTCACGCGTTATTACGACGCGAGCTCATTAAAGCGTTA
Source organism: Pseudomyrmex flavicornis (assembly GCA_014825475.1). Lineage (NCBI taxonomy): Eukaryota > Metazoa > Arthropoda > Insecta > Hymenoptera > Formicidae > Pseudomyrmex > Pseudomyrmex flavicornis. The sequence goes on from QVNW01002011.1 coordinate 35,864, forward strand.
TGTTGCAATCGCTCTCTTCCTGCAATCGATACAAGGAAATGACGCGATAAAAAAAAAATATTGCAAAATATTAGCGAACATGTGTCTCAATTACCGTGACACAGAAGAGCAAAAAAAAAAAAAAAAAAAAAAAA